>PVKS010000627.1:0-168429 GCA_004027875.1 Aplodontia rufa | reverse complement strand
GATGCTAAGATGACTCATTTGGTCAGATCTGGAATTCATTCTTGTTTTCAAAGAGGAACATGTATGTGAATAATCTTGTGTTTACTAGAGCAACGCCCATAAATTGTGTCTTTTTGTCATGCAATTGAATTTCTCCAACCACAAGAATGTTCTGCGCAACCTGTGCAGACTAAATTCTTCACACCTAAGGAAAGGCGTTTACTCCACAATGAAGAAGGGCTGAGCAGTTACAATGAATGCAATTCACAGGTCTTGCCGACTTGAGGAATGAGACAACAGTTACTGCAAATTTCCTTTTCTAAAAGTAACGTAGCTATATTCAATAATTATGGTCACATTGCAATTGAAATTGATTGTAATTTTGCCTACATGAGCAAGGGATGTTAATATTGCCATGTTCTAGATGTAAAGGCTGGGTGTGACAGTCATAAATAAAAAAGAGTGCCTCGTACCACAGAAATTCAAATTCTTTTCTTGATGGTCCTTTCTAAGGTAAAATTGTATGTATGTTTGAATAGACATAGGAAATATTGTAACTTTCCAGTTTAAACAGGGATTGGAACAACTTGGGCTTCCTTGGTAGTTCTCTGTAATGTGTACTCATTCATTCCCTGCCTAGGCTCTGCTAATCCTTTATCAAGAGTGCCTTGTCACTGTGTCTATATTAGAAGCAGCATCTCTAATTTTTGTAACACATATTGTGCCTTTTTACTAGCTATGACTTTTCTTGGGGTCTACTACAAATTTTTAATTTGGTTTAGTCAAGAGATACTATTGGAAAAATCCATCATAAGCTCCAGAGAATAGACTGTTCCACATCACCCAAGAAACCACCAACATTAGAGAGATTAGGCAGCCATGTCCACATCTGGCACATCTAAAAAGTGATAATAACTCAATCAGTGACAGAGACCATGAGAGACATTAGCAGGGCTTATGGTTGAGCCTGATAGGATGTTAGGAGTTCCGTAGAATCTTTTAAGAGGTTTGAATGAAAATGTTTTGGTTGGATACATGGCATAAAATGTAGAGTGAGCATGAACCTCCAGTGTCATGTATTCATTCAATGAATTTACCAGTAATGTTTACCATTTAAGCTTTAAATGAAATTCCTTCTTTAAAATTCCTTCATTATTATTATTATTATTAAAATTCCTTCATTTATTATTATTATTATTTTGGTACTGGGGATCAAACCCAGGGCCACTTAACCACTGAGCCACATACCTATCTGCCCCTCTTTTTTTTTTTTTTGAGACAAGATCTTGCTAAGTTGCTTAGGGCCTTGCTAAATTGCTCAGGCTGGCTTTGAACTTGCAATCATTCAGCCTCATCCTCCCAAGCTGCTGAGCTTGCAGTCATGCACCACAGCACTAGATTATTATTTTGTTTCTAATCATGTGCATTTATCCTCTCACTAAATCAATTACCTCAGCCTTGATCAGATTTTCTTTTCCTTCTTTTCTCTCTCCTCCTCTCCAGCATCAAAACAACTGCCAATTCACCAAACCTCTTTCCTACAGCTCTTATATATCTATCCCTCCTTCATGTTCCTCACAGCCACCTGTCTACCTCAGGCCACCATTCTATATTGTCAAGAATACTATAAGTCACCTCTTTAGCTTTTTGCTTTCTGTCTTGCTCACTTTTAATCCATTCCCACCCTTAGATAGAGCTATTTTCCTAAAATGCAAACTTGGTCATAATGGTATTCCCCTGCTTTAAACTCTACAAATCCTCTCCAGACCTCTCAGAATTAAGTTCCAATTCTTCCACAGGACATTAAAAGCCTTCATGGTCTCTCTTCTCCCCATTTATGAGTTCTTCCTCTGAATTTCAACTGTATGAACTTTTAACTGTTTTCTTCCAAAACATCATGCCCTTGACCTTCATGCTTTTCATGCTTCTTCCCTTCTCTCTGAACCATTTCTCCCTTTGCTCCTTCTTCTACCCACGTGCACCTTACATTCATCTACTGAGAGCCAGCCTTTGACTCACTTTCCTCGGGGAATCAGAGGCTGGGATCTGACTCACACACTGGCATCAATAGACTTGCACGATGCTCTACAATTCCTTCAACAAAAAATGAGTCTTACCTTAATATTATTTTGATCACTGCGTATTAGTGACCTCCCGTGATTTCTAATGCTGTTCCCAAAAGTAGTCATAAACTTTTATTTGAAAGGTTTAATACATTAATTTCCAATTAGGAAGTTTCCCAATCCATGCTGCTTTGTACTTTTCTTTGCATAACTCAAAATCTCCCCCTTCTGGATCTTCTGGCATGTTTCGTGCATGTTGGAAGGTGTCTGCTCCCACCATTCCCCTCGTAAGCACTGCCCATTGTTCTGATATGTCATAAGCTTCATTTTGCACTAAACTGTCCTATGCAAGATCCTAGAATAAGCCAGACAATCATTTTAACACTATTAGTAATGTAAAATTGCATTTATGTGCTCATTTTCTTTTCACCTTTTATTTGTGGATGGGGTTTCCTTCCTCACTTCTTTTAAGAAGTCTTGCCAGATGTGGTGGTGCATGCCTGTAATCCCAGCAGCTTGGGAGGCTGAGGCAGGAGGATCACAACTTCAAAGCCAGCCTCAGCAACTTAGTGAGATCAAAATTAAAAAAGAAAAAATAAGAAGTCCAGGGATGTGACTCAGTGGTTAAATTCCCCTGGGTTCAACCACCAGTGGGGCAGGGGGGAGAAGAACTCTTGCTTTTTGCATATTTTGTAATATAAAATATATACTATGAACAATATATAATAATAATATAATGTTGAATGTTCTACCTCAGTTGTCTTTGTTGAAATTCTGCTAATGATAGATAGTAAAATGGAATCTATTCTAATGAGAATATTAATGTTTTAATAGTTTTATTATTTGAGGTTTTCAAGCTATAGGAAATGCCAACCTTATTTAGTAAGAATATTTATGCAACCATAGAGAACATGCTAGTAATCAATTAACGTAAGAATGTAACAGGGAACACTAAGACTTATGATAAATGATGTATGAAAGAATGCTAAATTAGACTAGTCAGACATAATTAGAAGACAATTGTGATGTTTCTTGATGCCAATATCTTAGATCTGACATGGATGAGATACCTATATTAGTTGATATTATCTTAATCAAAAAAAAAGTTAAGCAAGAGGAATTATGTAATGTTCTCAGTAGATTTAAGGAAAATAATGAACACATTGTATTTTTTTAAGAGAGAAGGATAATGAAAGAGAGAGAGAGAGAATCAATTTTTATTGAGTTTTTCACATGTCTTTCATTGCTCTGACACTTAGTTGTGTATGTGGGTTGCTAGGGTTTGAACCCGTGTACTTGCGCATGCTGGGCAAGCGCTGTAACCACCAAGCTACCACTCCAGCCCCCACATTGTATTTTAATATCATACAAACTGCCAAATTATTGATGATCTGGAGAGACTCTTTGGACTTTCTCATTTAGAAGTTGTTCCAACTTTAATTATCTGCATGCAACAATGAAGTGCTTTTTCTACTTCTCTGCTTTGTGCATGTGAATTAATGGAAGGAATACCCACAGAGTTCTGATGTGCCCTTTCACGCAAATAACCAAAATGGCTTGGAAGTGAGTAAGTCCCCTGATGGAGGTCAGGCAGGCCATGGAGGTAGGGTTAATGCTGGGGAAGGTTGAGAAGAAGAGACAGTGCTGCCTTCTTCCCTACCAAGTTACTATTTGAACTTGCTCACAACAGTGCTTCTAAATAAAAGCCAATAAAGTTCAGCATGTCTTGTTTTATTCTAATTACTTTTGGCCATGTTTCATGCCTAGAGTTGGTAACAATATGGACCTAGACATTTTTTATAACTTGTGTTATTTTCCAAAAACAAGTATCAGCCATTTCAGAAAATGTAGAACTCAGGCTGTTGGCAGATTTTTAGACAATACTTTAAAAATATATTTCCTTTCTGATTCTTCCAGAAATTAAGTTCTCTTGGATATCACTTTTCTTAGACGTATTGCAATATTAAAACTTACTTCCTGAGAGTGTAAATTATAGATATTTTTAAAGGAAGACACTTAGTAATTTGATTAAGCTGCATTGCTAGAATTAATTTGAAGCTAGCAAAAATTATGAAACATTTTGCCATAGCAATTATGGGGAATTGTATGCATCCCTTGACAAGTTTTCAAAATGAACAGAAATATCTGCCTTGTTAGAGATTTTTAAATGTCCTGGCTAAGTTTTCCTTAATTATTTCTCCCCTTCTGTCAGCTGTGTTATTGCCCTACTGGTTTAAAGGTTAAACAAAGTACTAGATCTGTCAAAGTGAAAGAAACCACCTGGTGAGGAGCTATCAGAAGGTAATCAGGGCTAATAGGTACATAATGGCTAACAGGGTCCTGTTTGCACTCAGATACATCACCACAGACAGAACAGAGTTCTCACTGATGTCCCTGTTAAGGAAAACATGGAGCGAGCGTTCCAGAGATTCTGTGGTTAAAACCAAGTGAGTAGGCAATTTTCACTCCTTACTCCCACCCCAGGATAAAAAGCTGATAAAACTTAAGCTCAGAAAGAAAAAAAAGTGAGTTTTGCATTTGTGTGATCAAAGTGTTCTTTCAGAACAGAAATTATCAACCTTGCCTTTACCTGTGTTAGTTTTAAAATTAGGAGAAGCACCCATAAGAGAAGAGGGTTTCTCTCACGGTTGCTGGACATTCTAGTGTCTTTCACAGGTATTTCTGAAGCAGTATTTCCCCCAACACCTGATTTAAGCAAAATAAATCACCTAGAGGAAGAGAAATGGAAGCTTAGATGAGCAGCACTTATAGGGTACTTGGATCCTAAAATAATTCTCCTTGATTTTTTTGTTGGTTTTGGTGTTTATGATATATTTTCATAAATTATTGCTTTCCCTAGCCAACTAACAAAGTATAAGCCCTAAGTCTTAGTGGCTGTTCCCTAGGACATCTACACCATAACTGCTGGCTGTGTGTGATTTTACTGCTTCATCATTTTGACAATTATCTGTTGTGGCTTAAGTGCTTGCAAAGCTTAGAGTTAACAATAATGCAGGGCATTAAAGCATTTATTTACTGTGTGGTGAAACTAATTCTTCTTAGGAGTTCTTGCAATAGTTGACAGGAAATAAAATCTAAGATACATGCAAGAAACAATAGACTGCTAACAATAATAGGTTCATCTTCTGGAGGCTACTGAGTAAACTTAGAATAAAGGTTTATTTTTCAATTATATGTATCTATGCATCTTGAAGTTTAACATAATCTTCATGAATAACAACAACACTACATGCATCTTTGCTTTAAATTAAGTGAGCTTTGTACAGGCTGCTTTAGTTGGGTTCAGAGTCTGCAGCTCTCAGTGGCAGAACCATGCTCCTCAGCACACGCAGCCTTGTGAGACAATCTTTGGAGCACTCCCATTAGGTCACCAATGCCAGGAAATTTTGTTCAAATAAAATGATCTACACAAGTCTGGAACCAAAACAGGCAATAAGAGGAGAAATATCTAATATCACAACCTCTTTCCCAACTCATCCCTCCACATTTTGGAGATTACTAAAAAAAACAAAAACATGCAAATTAAAGCTGAAATTTGCTTGCTTGAATTTGTCAGCTCACATACTGAACTTCAGATCTTCCTCCAACCATCAAGAAGTATCCCAGGGGGCTGGAGCGGTAGCTCCATGTTTACAGCACTTGCCCGGCATGCAAGAGTACACAGGTTCAAACCCCAGCACCCATGTACACAACTAAATGTCAGAGCAACAAAAGCCATGTGAAAATCAATAAAAGTTGATTTTCTCTGTGTCTCAAAAAAAAAAAAAAAAAAAAGTATCCCAGAACCATGTTTCCATAGACATGACTATCTGTTGTTGGGTTATATTTTATAATTTTATAATAGAATTGAAATTCTAAGGTTCCTACCAGCTAAGCAGAACTTTTAAAATGTATTTTGCTCTGTTGCACTTCCAAGAAACTTCCACTTGGTTTGAAATCAAATTTAAATTAGCCCTTCCAAGCATTCTCAAAAAAAAGAATCGAACTCTTTATCTCACAGAAAAGTTGGAATTTCTCTTGTAGGGTCACTGACAATTTTCCTTCACCAGATCAAAACGCACTATGACATGTTGATTTTTTTAACTCTATACTTAATTTACACAATATAAATTTCTTAGATATAATTAGAACTCAAAAAAATGTCTCATGGGTCAGCATTACAGGCAAGCTTAGAAACGCATTCTCTGTCAGAAAAGAAAATTATTTTCTGTCTTCCTCAGGATAAAGAGAAAATCTAGATTAAAACAAGACTGCTAATTAGGCTCCCCCTGTCAGTGACCAAATACACACAGGTACCTCTCTCCTCCATGAGTGTGGGAGGGTCAGCTTGCTATGTGTGTGTGCAAGCTTACCAAGGAAATATTTAGGATGAATAAAAGCTATCTTGCAAAATGGGATGGCAAAGATATCAAATATCGATCTACTATCTCATGCAAGAGGTTACTTTGGTGCATAAATGCCCTACATACTTTATAGAGTTATGACCCTGATCTTTTGAGAGCTAATGACAATATTCAAATGTATGTCCTCTGTGGAATCCATTTTCATCTTGACACACATTAGTTTATTAGTTGCAGGGTACTAAGGAAATGGAATATAGACAAGGAAGCTAGTACAAGGTTAAAATAAGAGGTTTTTTCCAACGGTGGTTGCCTTGGTTGTACTAATCTATTGGCGAGTTTGCAGGTGCTCAAGTGCAGGGACAGACTGACTTCAGATTCAAAAATTGACTATAAAATGAGGCAATAACTCACTAAAACCAAACTCCACTGCTGCACATTTGCCCTATCACTATGTATATTTTTCTTCTTTCCCTCTGCATGTTTATCAATTTAGGAACATACATATATTAGCAAGACAATAAGTCTGTGAATATTTGTATTTTCACAATGTCTTTATTTTCATGATTGCTATTTGCAGCTATCTTCCTTGATTATACCTGTGAAGTAATTTATATGCAAATAACAGTTAAACTATATAGGCCAATCTGTCTATTTCTCTCCTAAAGCAATATGCAATTTTATTTATAGTTTCTATTTTTTAAAAATATTTCATAGACAGATAAATCAGTTAATAGATGATAGATTTATACAGACTTTACTAAAATGAATGAAAGTTTTATTTAGTAAGTTAGAAAAGTAATATATCTTGATTCAATTATGATTACTAATATTCAGCAAAATACTATCCACTGATAATTCTTTTCCTTGAAGAACATCTCAAGTATTTAGTTATAAATACTAAATTCCTCATTACAAAAATTAAGCATTAGACCTTCATGGTTTGCTCATTAAAATGCTAAAACTATTAGTGGCAGCTTAGCTTTGTTTCAATTTTTTTAAATTTTAAAGGATGTGAAAGTATTTTGAAATTTCCATCTTCCCAACAATCCTCTACAGTCTCTGTCTCTCCTAAAGAAGTTTTCTGCTGTTATTATTGTTGTTTTGTTTTTGTTTTTGGTACTAGAGATGGAATCCAGGTCACTTAACCACCGAACACACTGAGCCACATCCTCATCCCTTTTATTTTGAAACAGGGTCTCACTACATTGCTTAGGGCCCCTCTTAGTTACCACAGCTGGCCTCAAACTTGCAATCCTCCTTCCTAAGCCTCCTAAAGCACTGGAATTATAGTTGTGTACCACCACACCCAGCTCTCCTAAACAATTTCAGTATGGAAAATCTTTTGATTTTCAAGACTCAAGAAAGACAAAGACAAAGATCTCAGATTAGACATTAGGGCGTTTTCCACAGTGACAGTATGTATCACAACTGATATTTTCACTGAATCACACTCGCTTTCACCATTCAGCAGTGTTTTTAAACAAACACTTTTATTTATTTTATTTGTTTTGAATCCAATCAAATGTATTGATAATATAATTTTTATACCTACTCAGGACATATTATATCTCATAAAATCCATTGAGATTAATTGGCACTCAGTATTCCCTTTATATTGAGTGTAAGTTCCATAGAGATGAAGAGCCAAATGGGTGTGTTAATCCTAAAATCAGCCCAACATGTTTCACAGATAAGCCCTTCTAGAATATCAGTCACTTTATAGCTAAACAACATCAAAAGATCTGAGTCCTAAATATAAATATCCTGTAGCAAAAAAGCTTAATAAGTGGAATTATTCTTATATCTCAAATATAAGAAAAGAAAAGCCTTTGGTGGAACAGAGAAAAGTGAAAGGGTTTTATTTATTTATTTTTAAATGGCACTTTTCATATCATTTTTCTATAATGTTCTTGTTGGCATTACCCATGGATAGATTTGGGGAAATGTCATTGCTGGGAAAAAACAAAAAAACAAAAAAACCTCTTGCCACCTGTAAGTCATTAGGCCTGGGATGAAAATCAAGCCTGGAAACTGCCAGTGGCTCTACATTTAATTTTAAATGAGAGGGGGAAAGTCAGAGGCAGTGTGACTCTGTGTGTCCAAGACCCAAAAGAACATTTGGGATCCCATGCATTTAATCAGCACCACCAGGTTGCATGAGGCTACACCTGCAGAATGTGTTGTCATATGTCCTGTTGGAGAATAAATGGACCTTTTGGAAGTGAAGCTTCAGAGATTGGAAGCATATTACCAGAGTGAAATTAATATTTCATCACAAAAGTATAATTAGATTATCCCTTTTAGGAAAAGGGATACATTTAGGAAAAATTCCCAATTTGCCAGCTCTAATCATTCAAGGTAAACTTTCAGAATCAAAAGTTTCCACAATTTTTTTTTTTAGCAGATTGATAGGTAGAGTCTAATGGTAGGGTTTTGATAGCTTCTGGAATGCTGAATTTCTCTGTGTGATAATTGCCCTTTCATCAAATATAATTGCTCGTGACTTGAAAAACAGTAAAAAGACTATTGTATAAAACATTCATATAGAAATTAAAACAAGTCAGAGCAAAGAGCAATTTTATAGCTTCTCGCATGTCAAGCACTTCAAAAATTGCATTTGCACTTTAATTCTACCTCAGTTGCACTTAGAAATTATGAAGTCAGCTTCCAGCCATACTTATTATCTAGCACGGGGTCTCAGAGGTATCCCAACAAAATGAATTGTAAAGCCTGCTAAGTACATTGCAGGAAATTGATCCAAATTAAAATCTCCCATTAAGCAATGACCAATACATTCATTTTATCTCTCTTAAATTTGTTAATGAAGATTTTAAAAATATTTACAAATAATTTGGTATTTTTTGTCTCACTTATGGACAAATACTTCTAAGATTAGGTCCATTTTTGACAATACAAAACAAATTTAGAAGAATCAGTGTCCTCTATTAAAATAAAATATCCAACATTCAGCAAAAGTATAGTGTCTTATTAGAGCTGATAACTACAACAAATGTTTCTTCCTCCTATTTCTCAAATCCCTTTCCAAGGAAACACTATGAACTTCATTTTTCTCATCTTATCTCCTAAAGAAATTTCCTCCATCAGTTATCTACTTATTTTGTTAGTATCTCCTTCTCTACTGACTCATTCCCTATCAATCATAAAGACCTGTTTCTTTCTTTAAAAGAAAAGAACCAAATACAGATATTCAAACAACCACTTGTATACAAATTTTTATAGCAGAACCACAATAGTCAATATGTGAAAAAAACTCATGTCCATCAACTGCTGAATTCATAAACAAAACATTATCTATACATAGAATGGAATATTATTCAACTCTAAAAATGCATGAAATGTTGATATATGCTACAATGGATGAAGTTTGAAAATATTAAGAGAAATTAGAAATGTATTTTATAGTTCCATTTATATAAAATATCTGGAATTTTTAACTCCACATAGAAATCAGATTTGTTGTTGCAAGGGAGGTGGGTGGTGGGAGAAACAAGGAGCAATCACTAAGAAGGTCTAATAAGGTCTTCATCTCTGCCCTGCTTAGCAATGTTTGAGAATCATTAGTATCTTTAGTTCAATAGACTATAAGTCCTTCCAATGTGAGCACTGTGTTTGTCTTGTTTCATGCATTTATGACCCTGTACTGGGAACAATTTCTAAAAAATAGGTATTCACCCAATATTTATTGAGTTGAAGTTTAGTAGAAATTTCTTGTCTAGCTTTTTTTGTTCTCTGTGTCTTTTCAACTTATGTGAGCTTTCTTCCCCTTCTTGACTTCATTCTGAGCCTCTTTTCCTCTCTTCTTGCATCTTAACCCTTGGCTTCCCCAAGATTCCATTCCTACCTATATTTTTGCCTCTTTTTACTCTTCCCAAAGCACTCTTTTCTCATTTTCACCAAATATTGATCAATCTCAAATCCACTGAAATGGTGTCGTTGTTTTCCTCATCATCTTAATAGATGTTACTCATCTTTCAGGCCCCAAGTCAATTGTAGCCTCCTCAGGACAGTCAACAGCAGGTTCCTCCATCAGCCTTGAAATGCTGGATGTCCCTTTTTAACCCGCTTTGTATCACTATATACTCACCCTTTTGTGGACGTAACAATATCGATTACTTGTCTTTCTCTCCAACTAAGCTTCATGGGAATTATAACTTGCTTATTGCTGGATCTCTAGCGCCCAAAATCAGTTAAATGAGTTAATTTTTAGATCCAAGTTTTCATTTTAGAATTTATCCAGTTTTTTTTTAAAGAGAGAGGAACAATGAGATAGAGAGAAAGAACCAATTTTATTTAGTTTTTCATGTGCCTTTTGTTGCTCCAACACTTCGTTGTGTACGTGTTTCTGGGGTTCAAACCTGGGTCCTCACACATGCCAGGCAAGCAGTTCTTACAACTGCTTATTTGATCTCCTCAGGACCACTTGTGGATTCTTAAAACTTGGAGATGATTCATTATCGCCCCTCACACCCCTCCCAAACTTTCTAAATTCCAACAAGATCATCCCTGTCCATCATGTGAACTAAACTATATTTGAGAGTCATTTTGAGAGTGTCTTCTCCTTTGGGTTTAACACTCAGAACCTAAGTCCTGTTCTTTCTCTTTTTCAAGTCCATTCTCTATTCTCAATTTCTCTGCTATGAATTAGTTCTGATTCTTATCCATCATATCTCCCCAGAATTACAAAAAAAAAGAGCAAAATAAAACTCAAACAAACGTCTTCCTTTCCCCAGTTTTTCACCCTACAACCCAACCTCCTCATTACAAGCAGAGTTCTCTTTCTAACCAGAAAAAAATTATGTCACTGCCTAAAAATCTTCAGTGCCTGCCAGTCACCTACAGGATGACACACAAATACCTCCATATAACATAAAACATGCTCCAAAACCTATTTCCTATTTGTCTTTCTAGCTGTATCCATTCCAATAGAAATACCTTACCTTCAAGCTCACACTTAAGTCGTACTTGTTTACAAAACCTAGAGATTTCTCACATGCCTTTATATCTGCATGTGTTCTTACAACATTTCACCCACTTTTCAAGGGCCAATACAAAGACAATCACTTCTTTGAGGACTTCTCTAGCTTTGTCAGAAAAAGTTGCTCCCTTTTTGTTAACTCTTAGAGCTCCACCACAATGCAGTGTAGATTATCACTTTGAAACAATCACAATAAAATTATTTGTTTCTAAGACTTCTTCCCCACCCCCTCTGAAAGCCGGCTCATTTCGTACAAGTCTTCTTGGCTTCGATGCAGATCTGGATATAGAGTAGACACTCAATGAATGTTTGATGAATGAATGAGTGTATGTGTGTATACATACATGTATTTATTTACATATATACATATATATAATACATTGAATATGAAAGTAAATTTGATTATATTTGATTTAAAGTATATTTGTAATTTAATACATCTGTGAATTTCCAAGTAACTGTTACACATTCTGAAGTAGTTATTAAAGAATTCACACTATGGACAGATGGTAAAGAATAACTGAGAATCCTAAAGGATACATATGCGCTCACACATTCTCCTTCATTCTCTCTAACTCACTTATGCCTTCCTGGCCCCACCAAGCCTGTCACTTTTCATCTTCCCACCCTGCCAATTCCCATGATCAGAGAAGGCAAACTGAAAAGGGTGCCATTGGAGAGGGTAATGGGTACAGAAGGGCAATGTAGTCTCGGAGGCTTGGAAAGTATGCTGTTCTATATAATAAAAACAACTACTATAAAAGAACCCCTATTAACCAGTCCTGACAGCTAATGACTTTCCTGATGCCCATCCCTCGTGGCAGATTGTAGATGGAGATCTGTAACAAATTTCACAGGAAAAAAAAATTCTTTTCATCTTATCTATTCCTGTTATGACATAGAAGTATAGAAGTGTGTACTTATTCTTCTAAGTAGCACTTCTAGAAAAAGTGATGGCTTTCATTTGTTTTTCTACCTTTGACCTTTTATTACTCACAAAGGAATTAACACTCAAAATGTAAATAAAGCCAGATGCCTTGATATGTCTTGATAATGCCTCAATTATCACCTCAATCTCAAAATTCAAGGAAACATCTTTTTTCCGATTATCATAATAGACATACTAGATAATAAAAACACCCCAAAATATCAATGCTCTGGAAGAATAAGGTTTGCAAATACATAAACACACCAAAAAATGAAATAAAATAAGACTCCTAATTGGAGAATCTTTACCAATAGCCATATATCTGTAATTGAACAAAAAAATCTAAAATCATCTAGGTTTGAAAACTCAAATATTACCATGGGAGATGAAAACCAAGCTAAAATAATCAAATTATCAGATATGTATGAAAACACTTGATCACCAAATCAATTCATTTGTTGTTCATGTGATCTATCCACAGAGGAAAAGCCATATATTTAATAGGGTAGATTAGAAAAAAAAATGAACATTTAGAATAAAAATATGAATATACAAATTAATGCTTTGGGAAGCAATTTAGAAAAGTAAGCATAATTACTTGAATTATTAGGTTTTGATTCATCCTTAATTCAACACAAATTAATCAATTTCTTCTTATTCATCTTCATGTTTAAATAACATCAGTAATTAGGGGAACAACGAACTCACAAAGAATCATGGCACCCTCTTCCCCAAAACCTGATGTTTCCCTGGAGTGGCCAAGTTGTACCTGTAGGCCACCTGTGGATAGGACCATAGATCAAGGTGGCATAACTACTAAATAAGTTCCGCAAATGAGGCTATTGAAACAAATAATAAAAGTAATAAAAATAGATTTATTTCTGAGCACAGAGAATTGAAAAAGAGAATGAAAAGCAGAAAGGAGATGTTGTGAAGCTGAATTTCAGATAAACCTATTATAGATCAGGGGCACCTCTTAGCACTGTGATCTTTCCTTATAGCCTTGTGTCCTTAACTTCTATTACTCTGAACACTCCAGTTCTTTAAAATACAATCACACTTTTTTTTCAAGATTAATATATAAAACAGTAAATTATTGCTCCTAGGCTAGGATCCTGTATGCTAAGTTTCAGCCCAGAGCACATTTTTATAGCTGAGTTATAAACCTTTGAAAATAGGTGTTTAGAATGGAAATGTTAAGAGACCCCTAACTGTAGTGGCACAAATAATACTGACATCATTCATCTCCAGACGGCACATGGGTTGCTGTCATATTGAAGTTTATACTTCAGATAACTAAGCATGAAAGTGGTCAGGTTGTATTCTACTAAAAATTTAATCGCCTTTTGGAAAAAAGTTATGGTGATGGAGGAGAGGGGCAGTGTCAGGGAAGAGAAGGGAAAGAAAAGTTGACATGTCATTTGGATTTTATTCTTAACATGCTGTGTCAATTTCTTATGACAAACTGAACTGACTAAAACTGACAGCAACAAATAATGACTGGAGTCATCACATTATAATGAATTTTTATTGCTCTCAAATCATGCAATATTATTTAATAAATCCCTGAAATAAAGTTATGTTGCCTTACAGAAAGCAAATTTTTATCCAGAACACATTATGTCCATATCTCTAATGTACAGGAAAATCAGAGACAAAGATAAATATCAGATTTATAATAACTAAAATGAAATAGTGGAGAATTTGGAATCTTGTAGATTGTTGGCCTATTTCTATCTTCCTTTTGAAAGTGAATTGTCATGTTCTGAAAGGTAGCAGTTCTTCTAAGTTTACCTAGTCTATATTGTGTTTTTTGACATTTGGAATATATATTCTGTAATATATCTTCTGCTTCCAAATAATTTTTTCTTCTGATAGAACTTATCTCCTCTCTGTTGTTTCCATGGATTCTGAGAAAGCACAGTTTTTAATTGACATAGTACTTGTCCTATGCAGAAAATATAATAATATGTTTATGGTAAGATAAAGCTACGTGCAATATCGAAATACATGATTACTCAGTAAGCTTAATATAAACGTAGTCAATGGTGGTGTTGCTAAAATTAGCTATTAGAAATCATACATACTAAAATGATTAAATCATTCACTTTCATAGCCTTTTCTTGCCCATAGGAAGAAGCAATTAGGGGAGACAGGGAGAGAATATAGGGAAGAGAATTCATCTGTCTTCATGAACAAATTATTTCAGGTACATTAAATACATAGTGGGAAGTGTATCAAGTTTCTGCTAAAGTAGCTGAAGACAGCCCCAAAGAGAAGGCTCTTAACTTGCAGTAATTGTAACTGATACAGTAACAAATTAATAGAACTGGTAGATCCACTACATATAGTCTGTACATAAATCTTCTGATTCGATTCAAAATGTTGAGTTTGTGGATTCCTGTTTTAAAAAAGGTAGAGGCTCCAAATTCTGTGATTATTGCTAACGATTTGGACTGAGATTTTGTAATATTATTACTCAAATGAAAGGGGAAAAATGAAAGGGGAAAGTTATCAATCAAGTTCTTCAAACTTTGGATACTTATCTTTTGAAAGCATAGTCAGGATGAATTAGCAAAATCCACAAGACTTCTTGATTGAAAATACAACAAATACTTTCTAAGTAATTATCACATATATACACAATACATTAACATTTCCAATACTAATTTTTCAAACTACTAGAAAAAGAGATTTAATATGCCTACTGTCTGATAATACATAAACAAAGTAACCCAAGGATGGGGTTTGATTTTACTTTTGATTTTTTTCCTTTTTTATTCTTCATTGTTATAGGGCTATGAAAATTCAAATAACTAAATTAATATGTTTTAATCTAACTTATTGTTAAGTTAATACATATTTAAAATGGTAACTTAGCTATGATTCAGACACTTAAACTTCCTGAAGAAATAGCACTTATAGTTATTGTTCTTTTTCCAGTCTTACTGAATGATTCAATACTGTCTTCATTAACAGAGACACTGAACTGCAACTTGGAAAGTGAAAAAAAATCACCCAGATGTTCACCTTTAAAATATACCGATTTGTCATGTTTTAGGATTTCATTTTTATCTCCTCCAAGGGTTTCAAATGGTTAAAAACAAACAAAAGAAGAATTTTAAAGAAATATCTCAGGCTGCAGTGGTGGCTCCTCTGCAATTATGACACTTGCCTGCCATGCACAAGTACGTGGCTTCGAACCCCAGGACCAAGTATGCAATGAAGTATCAGAGCAACAAAGACCACATGAAAAACTAAATAAAAATTGATTCTTTCTCTTTCTCTCTCTCTCATTGTCCCTTTCTCTTAAAAAAAAAAATCTCTGTTTCTTAATAATTTAAAATGTTGTGGATTATAAGAATGGTAAAAATATACGGCTAAAAGATTTTTTGGGATCACATAAGCATTCAATGGATTTCTGTGGCTCTTAATATTTAATAATGTTGCTGCAGGAATTCATTCCTAATCAGGAAATGTGTCTTTTGCCCTTGAGCATGGTCTATGGAGTCTGAAAATAGTGCCAGGCACATTCCATAGGTCATGTAAGACGGCCACCTTGTGACTAGCTGTTATAAATAAGGGCTCTGGGGTCAAACCTGTCTGTTCTTTGAAGAGGTTGGGAGGTTTCACCCTGAAAGCAGCACCAGCCCTCAGTCTGGAAACCAGGTCCCCAAGGAGACCCTGGGCAAGCACTTTCAAACAACTAGGAGTGAGAGAGGGGCACAGCAAATGTCAAGTTACATAAACTCATAAGAGAAGAGATGAGAAAATAGTGTCCTTTTTGCAAGGACAAAAGTACAACTTTCTTGGGAAAAAATGTGCAATAAGTGGGGACACACCATAAAAAATATTTTAAAAACTAGGAAAGGCTAGTAAATAAATCCAGATGTTGGCCTGAATTAGAGGTAAACAAAGATTTGAGTTAAACAACCTACCAGGAGAAAGGACACAGGGGTTTGTTGAGTTTGGCTTTCCCTGTCAGTGACAGGGGTCTTTTTCGTTTTTGTTTTTGTTTTTGTTTATTTATTTTGGAGAGGCCATGGGCTTTTTATACAATAGGGTCAAGAGGAATAACCACTCATTAAAGAAAGTACGCTGAATAAGTAGATTTATTATAAAGACTTACTACAATGTCACTGATATTTATAGGGAATACACACCAAGGAAAATGCATAATTCTATAGCCCAAAGGATTATGAAATGTAAATTCCCTGCAAAGGTTAACCTTTTGATGCCCGCCCTGACCAATTCCCTCTTGAATTTCTAAGGCACAGGTTATTATCTCCAGGGTCCTCTTCCACCACCAGTCCATCATTTCCATTTCATTGAGCTCATAAAATCGTTGTCTCCATTACCTCTTCCATTACCTGTCATTCTCATGTCTTATTCATGTTTTACACTTAGCCCTTCTCTCCCTTTTCCCAGAATCCTAAAACCTGAGCTTACTAGACCAATTGTACACCCAGAGGCTAGACAAGATCGTTTAGGTGTGCCACACACTCTTTTGCGCCATAGACCCTAAACACCACGCATCAGAAGATACATTTTAACCTACAAAAGATCTGTCTACCCTTGCTTGGCTGACTTCACATTACTATCACGAGAAAGGTGGAACGTGCTATATATGCATTCATAAAAGTAAATGCAGTAATACTTTTTTCTATATCAAATTATGTTGTATTAATCACCATATCATATCTACATAGCTTAAAGATAATGTATGATTTGTTATTACTTTATTTATCAGCAAGACTTTAGTATAAATTTATTTGAGCCATTTGGAATAGCTGTGTCCCCGACACCACTGCTTAAGAATACAGTCTCCAGATGAACAGCTGCGGCTCTCGCTGTTGCAACCTACTGCAGCTGGTCAGTCAATATGGGAAAATATCTGATTCAAATCACCATCTTTATATAACAGAAACTCATACCATAGTAATTTTACAAAATAGCTGGACATTGGCACTAGCTGGCAAAATCTGAGTTTCATACGTCCCAAGGGTAATCTCCCTGCCATCTCGGCAGTCCCTGTCACCTGTGGATTACAATGCCCCATCCCTTTGAGCTATTATACTGATCCTTCTTTACAGACAGACATCAACATTTACTTGATATAGTACCAATTCCTCCTGGTTCTCTTATGGGAGAAAATTAAAGAGTTATTATAGAGTAACCCTAAAAGATGAATGGTAATGCTGAAAAACTCATGCATGATACCAGAAGCAGAGAAAAACCAATGCCCCCACCCCTCAGTGATTCTCTGATTGTGCCAAGTCAGCAAATCTCCATATAAGCAAATTTGGCCAGAACACTCATTAATGAAAGGTATACAGCCCAAAAGTAGGCAGACCTGAATATAAAGAACATACTTCTATCAACAGATCTTAATTTTTTTCCAGTGGTCAACTAACGAACTTGCTCCCTTTGTGGGAATGGGGTGGTGCTAAAATAAATACAATCCCCACACTCCAGGAATCCAATGATCCTCATAAGGTTTAAGGTAAGAGCCGGAGAATTTCTGCTTCTTTTACAGTATTCAGATTAAGGCACTTATGTATCAGCATGCTCATGCACCCCATGGTTTTAGAGCTATTATTATTCCAACATAATTGTAATCCCCTGAGGATACTTATAAGCAGGATCAACATTTATTTAGTTTTCCCAGAATAGTCCTGGATTATACCTATTGGCCTGAACACTCTCTTTCATGCTCAACAGTATTTTAATTGGGAGGATAAATTATATATTCATTCTATCTCCAAGCATAAAGCAGTTCAGAATATCATATAGAATCCCAATGTGTAATCCAAATTTGGCTGATGACAGGACTTCTCTCATAGTCTCTCTAAAATGCAGGTTCCTATGCCCCAGTCCTAGGAAGAGACTTAGAAATGACTTTGCTTACCAAATGCTGGCTGCAGTGAATTCTTTTGGACAAAAATGTCCAATCATTTTCACTCTCAAGAATTCCTGAGTCCTGTATCATGTACTATATTTAACTACATCACTATTCTTTACACTCCCTCTTTCTCCTTTGCTTTAGGAAGATTTCCACTTCCTAAACTGTCCTGAACTTAATCTTGAGTCTAAAGTGCCTTTGATCCTAATTTGTCTCATTCCACCAGCACACAGCCTCTCCCATTTGGAGATCTGGACATCCCAAACATGTGTTGGAGGTAGCCAATCCCAGCGTTCAAAAGTTAGGCATGTGCATCTCTTCCCCCTCAGGGCACCATGTTACTATCTTGAAGTTTTCCATGGTAAGAATATTTACCCCCTCCAAGAAATGCTACAAATAAAACTTTCCTCCCAGAGCCCTTTATTAACACTAGCCAGCAAATCATTAGCTAAACATTTACTGCTAATTATTCTACTACACCTCTAGACAAACCAAACATCAAATATTCCTATAAAAAGCCTTTGTTTTACATATATTAGGTACGTTAGGTAAGACACAAAAGATTCCACATCAGAAAAATAGCAAAGCTATCTTTTATATACAATAACAATTTATTAGAAATTTGCCACTTTCTAGATATAAAAAAAAGGTAAAACAGGAAAGACTTGAGTTGAAACTATCCTTCTAAATTTTAGGTTTTGCTCAAATTTAGAAAGCAAAGGATAATTTTATTATAGATAAGTTTGTTTTCATTAGTATAAAATAAGTATGTGTTTATTATAGAAAAGAAGATGAAATTTCTCTTAATCCCATGGACCAAGAGATATCTATTATTAAACCTTCATTTTTTAGCTAGCTATTTTTCAATTAATATTTTATTTTACTTATTTTTAAATTTTTTTTTAAAGAGAGAAGGACAGTGAGAGAGAGAGAGAATCAATTTTTACTGAGTTTTCCATATGGCCTTCGTTGCTCTGACACTTAGTTGTGTACGTGGGTTCTGGGGTTTGAACTCACGTACTTGTGTATGCCGGGTAGGCACCGTAACCATAGAGCCACTACTCCAGCCCCTCAATTAATATTTGATCATGAACATCTTTCCACAATAATGTGTATACTTTTATACAAATATAAGAGCTATATAATATTTTGCACTTTTTACATAATTTACCCAAAAACTTATTTAAAATGTAGGTAATTTCCAAACTTGTGTTATTAAAAATAGCACTCATGTGAGAATTGTTGAAGGATTTTTTACATGGATCATTCAGAAATATTGTGCTAGTCTAATGAACCAAGTCACCAACAGTATTTTGAATACATTGGAGTACATATCTTCTACCACTGTTAATATTCATTAAAACTTGTATGCACTGTATATAAATAGTATATATTGCATGTGTCTTCACTTCTTCCTGAATTTTGATTTTTTTTTCTCTAACTCGGTGATTGTGGTTTCTTCACTGGAATGACAGTCTTTAGGAAAATAAAGATGCCAAACTTTTGTGAGTGAAGTAGCTATGGATTAAATTTGATCTTTCAGTCTAAGGTTGAGCCCCAAACCAAAACAAACACAAAATTTTCTTACATATTGTCAAAAGTATTTCACTTTTTTTTTTCAAGAACACATCCCATCTTCAACAATAGGGTCATTTGCTATTGGTAATATTGGGACAGAGAAAGAGAGAGACAGGGAAAGAATTTCATTTATTTTCTAAGATAGAAAACTAGAACAGTACATACTTTGTAGAATCTTCAGTAAGAACAATATTTCAGCCAATAATCACAGTCTAATAAAAGTACAGGGTATTTTCTCCAACAACACCAAACAAAGCAACCCATAAATTCTATAGACATTTTAAAAGGTACTTAAGCACAGCTAAGATAATATAAATATTTTAATCCTTTATATGAATGGTTGAGGTTCCCTTGGATTTTAACCCACTTCATTTCTTAAATGGCACATCATTTATATTGCCCAGTTGAAGAATTGTCATGTAAATATTGGTATTGTACTTCAAAGGAGAAAAAGGCTGTTTATTTTCAGCATGAATATTCAAAGATTTTTGATATCCTTGTAATTATTCAAGTAGGTAAGCTCTATAGGTAAAAAACTTTTTATTGGAAATTGTCCAATTATTAAAAAACTATCACATGTTTTATTGGATATTGCTCATTTAGGCATGAGAGAATTAATATATTTCTCGTGTCATACAATTTGTAAGATACAAGAGATAGTGTAATCCTGCCTCTAAGAGAACACGTTTTGTAGAGAAAAAAAATACATCCAAAATATAGAAAAACTGACTTAAAATTTTATCACCTTTAAATACCCTCCCCCATCCCTCCCCCTCCCTACAGATGTCATTCCTCCACAAGATACCCATTTAATGCAAGAGTTCTTCCGGGGGAAACTGCAACAGGTGAAACCCAAGGTGGTCATCCATGTTTTGGCATTACCCCTGGATAACTATGTATATATACATTGGTCATTGATGGTTTGATAATGTTTCCCTCTCATTTGTATCTCTGTATACTCTTAATAAATAAATAAATAAAGTGCACATAAAAATTTTTTTATCACCTTTTACATGCATGTGTCAAACATTTCCTTTTCAAAAACTTGTTGTTTAGCCATGACATTTCTAGACCCCTTATGTGAATTAGGTTGTTAGGATATTTAAAATAAAAATATTTATGCTTATTAAAGTTAAGAATGAAATTATTCCTATTCCTGCTGGAGGCAAACCCTTTGTATTTCATGTCAGTGGGAATCTTCAGATGGAAATGGTAAGAAGTGTTTACTGATTATAGTACATTTTCTTTTGAATGAAAATCCAATATTTTGTTTACCAAAAGGAATGTTTTACATATCAAGAAAAAGGCCTGATCTTAAACTGAACACAAGTAATTGTCATAATAGATCCGATTAGCAAATCTCAGAAAAAAGTTAAAAGAAAGCACAAGGTTCTTCTTCCCCTCTCTTCTCTCGCCTCTCTTCTCTCTCATCTCCCTTTCTCTGTCTCTTTCTCTCTCTCTCTCTTCTCTTCTCTCCTCCTCCTTCTTCTTTGCAATCTCACCCTCTCCCTCTCTGCCCTGATTCTCTCTCTCTTTCTCTCTGTCATATTCTTGATTAAAGTCAAATCCAAACAGACATATTTTTCTATAAGAATTAATCTACAAAAGAGGCTGGAGCGGTGGCTCAGCAGTTGCAACACTTGCCTGGCATGCACAAGTATGAGAGTTCAAACTCCAGCACCATGTACACAACGAAGTGTCAGAGCAACAAAAGCCACATGAAAAATTACATAAAATTGATTCTTTCTCTCTCTCTCTCTTTCTCTCTCTCACTGTCCCTCTCTCTTTAAAAATAAAAAAGATTTAAGTAGATCAAACAGAAGCTGCAGCCTCAACGACAAAGAATTTTGTCCTTTGTATACCTCTGTTAAATAGAAAACTATGTCGATGAATATTAAATTGAGTAAGCTGTCTTGTGATTTAAGAATGGTTTCTTTTAGGCTTATTTAAGATAAGTGATTTCTTCCTCTTTTTCTCCTTTTCATGAAAACATTTTTAACTGTTATATTTTTTGCTTATGATTATATGATACGGAAGTTCTCTAAAGGTTAAAAATGTACTGTGTTATGTAAATTCAAGCACAAATAAAACAGTATATAATGGGTGACTATATTCATGAAATGATTATACAAATTCCTTAATATATGTAACTAACCAACCATAACCACCAATTAGATTTGAATTTTACTTTTATCTAGGATCTCAAAAACTGGTGGTAACACCGAAGAAACAAAGTTTGATCATTTACAAGAAAGAGTAAATTAACACAACCGTTTCTGTGATAGAGGAAATTCACTAGAAACCTTTTATTCCAATTTTTAGAGCACAGAATCACATATTCTTTCCTTCCATCTTCTGTTATCTGCACAAAATAATCTGATAAAGATGATCGCTACCCTAATGTCTTAAAGAGAGAGTGTTGGATATCTAGGGAGAGCAATGTGGAAAGTCAGGATTCAGCCAATATGAAAATGGATCCTTTTCCCTGAATATGGTGATGCAGCCAGACCACAACTCAAAGGTGTCACAAGATGATAGAGTACAGGCAAGGTCTAGTGAAAAGGGCACAAACACTAACATTAGACCACAAGGATGTAGATTCTGGTTGCACTTTTGTTACTGTGCAAATTTGAGCACCTTATGTAACATTACTGAGTCTACATTTTCTCATCTGTAAAATGTGAATAATAATAGTACCCACTTTTTAGAGCTGTTTTGAGAACTCAATGAGATGATGTTTGTAATGATGTTGGCACTGTGAGTGGAATAATAAATATGAACATTTATTTTTAAAATTGGTCCAAATCATGCCTTCTTATACAGAAACTGCTAAAATGCTTTTTTAAATCATTATTCTAATTATTTAAGACTTTTATACTTTTGTCTGCAACAGGCCTAGAAATTATTTTAGGAGAGTGTTCTACGGCACACACAAGGGCAATTCAGACAGTCATCCATCCCCCACCACCCAGTCCAACCTGGAGACAGTTGATTCTAGAGACCAAGGATATCCCCAGAGTTGTAAAGCCTTGGAACCTGTAGAATAATCGCCAAAAGGCATGTGTGTCCGAGTCTGTGCAGGAAGTAGTGAGCTGATAGGCCATGGAGGGGTTGACAGGAAAGGCCTTGGAAGGCCTGCTCACCCAAGCCTATGCCCCTCTCGCCTTCCATGAGCATCACCAAGTTTTTCTTTTTTTCTAATTACTTCAGCATTGACTTATATAATGAAGGGATTCATTGGTTCACCTTCATGCATGCATAAATATTGACAGAGTTGCTTAACCCAATCCTTATCCGGGATCTAATCCCCTTACCCCTCTCCCCAATCTCAGTAATCTTCTGTAATTCCCCCAAGTTACAGAAATCAATGACCAAATACACATAACGTGAACATTCAAATTACTATATTTATGTGCCTGCCTGGATTTATTTGGGGTTCACATAGGAGTCAAGTATACTCTACAGTATTTAACAGCCCTCATTTACCCTCCTTCACTTCTCTCCCTTTCTTCTCCCCTGCTTCATAGCTATAATCCCCACAGTTTATGTGTTACTTAAGATTTGGTGGGTCTGTTAAATAAACTTTACTATTATCCTGTCTTAGGTTTTACTCTAGCTTCCACATATGAGAGAAAACATTCGACCTTTAAGTCTCTGGGTTTGGCTTGTTTCACTCAGCATGATTTTTCCATTTCTATCCATTTACCTGCAAAAGCTGTGATATTTTTCTAATAGCTGTGTAGAACTCCATTGTATAAATATATATACCACAGGTTTTGGATTCATTCATCCAGTGAGAGTCATCTAGATTTTTTCCATAATTTTGCTACTGTAAATTGAGCTACTATAAACATTGATGTAGCTGTAGCTCTGTAATAAGCTAATTCTAGCTCATCTGGGAAAATATCCAGGAGTGGAATAGCTAGATTGTATAGTGGCTTGATCCCTAATTGTATGAGGAATACCCACGTTGCTTTCCAGAGTGGTTGTACCAGTTTGCAATCCCATCAACACTGTGTGTTAGTGTTCCTTTATTTCCATAACCCCTCCAGTATCTACTATTATCCATATTCTTCATTTTGGCCATTCTGACTGGGGTAAGGTAGAATCTCAGTGCAGTTTTCATTTGCATTACTCTTATTGAAACTGATATAGAACACCTTCTCATATATCTTTTGAATTTTTGAACTTTCTCTGTTGAGAAGCTTCTGTTTAGTTCAATAGCCAATTTATTGATTGGATTGTGCTTTTGGTGTTAAGTTTTTTGAGTTCTTTGTATATTCTGGATATTAGGCCATGTCAGAGAGGTGGTAGGCTGTGATTTTCTCCCATTCTGTAGACTCTCTCTTGACACTCTTGACTAATCCCTTAGCTGTGCAGAAGCTTTTCCACTTAATGGCATCCCACTCATTAATTCTTGGTTTTAGTGCTTGCACTATGGAAGTCTTGTTAAGGAAGAAGGAAGCTACACCAATATGGTGGCTAATTGATCCTATTTTGTCTTCTAATAATTGTATGCTTGCTGGTTTAATTCCTAATTCTTTGATCCATTTCAATTTAAAGTTGGTTTTTGGAGATAAGGATATAATTTCAATTGTCTGCATATTGTTGCCCAGTTTGTCCAGTACCATTTGTTGAACAGGCTGTCTTTCCTTCAACCTATATTTTTGCCCCCTTTGTCAAATATCAGATGGTTAAAGATTTGTGGGTTTGTCTTAGTGTCTTCTATTCTATTCCATTGATCTTCCTGCCTGCCTATTATGATACCAATACCATACTGCTTTTTGTTGCTATAGCTAGCTTTCTAGTGTAATTTCAGGTCAGGTATTGCAATCCCTTCAATCTCTCTCTCTCTCTCTCTCTCTCTCTCTCTCTCTTTCTCTCCCCCTTTGGTCTCCTTTGGATATTCTGGATTTCTTATTGTTCCAAATGAATCTGAGAATTGATTTTTCTATACCTGTGAAAAACTACATTGGTATCTTGATGGGTATTGCATTGAAACCGTACAACACTTTCAGCAGAATGGCCAGTTTAACTGTATTGATTCTGCCTATCCAAGAACCTGGGATGTCTTTCCATCTTTTCAGATATTCTTCAGTTTCTTTCTTCAATGATTGATAGTTTTCATCGTAAAAGTCTTTTACCTCCTTTGTTAAATTAATTCCTAAGTATTTTATTCTTTTTGAGGTTCTTGTGAATGGGACGGATTTCTTTATTTCTTCTTTGGCAGAATTGCTGTTCATGTATAAGAAAGCTTTTGATTTATGGCTGTTGATCCTGTATACTGCCACTTTGCTGAATTCATTTACAAGCTCCAGAAGTCTTCTAATGGAGTTTTTTTGGGTCTTCTAGGTATAGGATCATATCATCAACAAATAGAGATAGTTTAGCTTCCTCTTTTCAAATCCCTTTGATTTCCTTCTCTTGTCTGATCACTGTGGCTGGGATTTCAAGGACTGAATTGAATAAGACTAGTGAGTATGGACAGTCTTGTCTTGTTTCCAAATTTAGTGGGAACACTTTCAGATTGCCTCCATTAAGTATAATGTGGGATGTGGATTTGTCAAAAATAGCCTTGACAAATTAAGGTAAGTTCCTTTGATCTCTTTCTTCTCCAGAGTTTTAAGCATTAATGGTGTTGGATTTTGTCAAAGGCCTTTTCTGCATCAATTGAGATGATCATATGATTTTTGTCTTTAATTCTGTTTAAGTGATGAATTACATTTATTGATTTGCATATGTTGAACCAGTCTTGAATGCCTGGAATGAAGTCCACTTGATCATGGATGTATTCTCTTTTTGATGTGTTTTTGGATGCAGTTTGCTAGGATTTTGTTAAGGATTTTGTGTCTAAGTTCATCAGGGAAATTGGTCTGTAGTTTTCTTTTCTTGATGTATATTTGTTGGGTTTTGGTACCAGGGTAATGACTGCCTCATAAAAAGTGTTTGGGAGGGTTCTGTCCCTTTCAATTTCATAGAACAGCTTGCTAAGGAGAGGTGCTAATTGTTCTGTAAAGGTCTGGTAGAATTCAGCTGAGAATCCCTTACATCCCAGGGTTTTGTTTGTTGGAAGGCTTTTGATTGCTGTTTCAATTTTACTACCTGATATTGGTTTGTTGATCTGGTCAATATCCTCCTGTGTCAGTTTGGGAGTGTCATGTGTGCTTAGGTATTTGTCCATATCCTCCAAATTTTCCAACTTGGAGGAGAACAGTTTTTCAATGTAGTTTCTGATAATCCTTTGGATTTCAGATCAGTCAGTGGTAATGTCTCCCTTTTCACTTTTGATTTCATTGATTTACTTCAATTCATTCTTCTTTTTGGTGACGCTGGCTAGGAGTCTTTCCATTTTATTTATTTTTTATTTTTTGAAGAACCAGCTGTTTCGTTTATTCTTTGTATTGTGTTTGTTTTCAATTTAACTGATTTTGGCTCTCATCTTGGTTATTTCTGTCTTCTACTGTTTGAGGATTGGATTATTCCTCTTTTTGTAGGAATTTGAGGTGGAGCATAAGTTTATTTACTTGGGCTCTCTCCTGATTTTTTTTTCAAGAAGGACAGAGAGAGAGAGAGAGAGAGAGAGAGACAGATCAATTTTATTTTTAGTTTTTCATGGACTTTTGTTGCTCACACACTTCATTGTGTACATGGTGCTGGGGTTTGAACCTGCGTACTCCCACATGCAAGGCAAGTGCCGTAACCGCTGAGACACCACTCCAGCCCCCTCTCTCCTGATTTTATTTTTTTTAAAGAGAGAAACAACCTTATTTAGTTTTTCACATGGCCTTAGTTGCTCTAACACTTAGTTGTGTACGTGGTGCTGGGGTTGAACCCAGGTCCTCGTGCTTGCCAGGCAAGCGCCAAAACGGCTAAGCCACTGGTCTAGCCCCTCTCTCCTGATTTTTGATGAAGGCACTCAGTGCTATAAATTTACTTCTTAAGAGTGCTTTCATGGAGCTGGAGTGGTGGCTCAGTGGGTACAGTGCTTGCCTGGCATGAGCAAGTATGCAAGTTCAAACCCCAGCACCATGTACACAACAAAAGTCACATGAAAAACTAAATAAAATTGATATTCTCTCTCTCTCCCTCTCTCTCACTCTCTCTCTCTCTCTCTCTTAAAAAAAGGAGTGTTTTCATATATCTCAAAGGTTTCAATATGTTGTGTCTTCATTCTCATTCATTTCCAAGTATTTCTGATTTCTATCTTCATTTCCTCTTTGATCTATTCTTCATTTAAGAGAGTATTATTTAATCTCCATGTATTTATGTACTTTCTGTTATTTTTCTTGGTATTAATTGCTAGGATCATACTGTTGTGGTCTGACAGGACACATGGGATTATATAAACTTTTTTTATATTTGCTAAGATTACCTTTATGGACTAAGATATCATCTATTTTGCAGAAGGAACCATATGCTGCCAAGAAGGAGATAAACTCATCCAATTTGGGATGGAATATTCTGTAGATGTCTATTAGGTCCACTTGATTTATGGAGTTGTTTAGGCTGGAGTCTTCTTTGTTGATTTTTTGTTTTCGATGATCTATCCATTGGTGATAAAGGTGTGTTAAAGTTCCTCAATATTATTATGTTGTGATCTATAAGTGGTTTAATATCAAGGAATAAATTTTCCAACATATTGGAGAGTATAGGAGTTTGGTGCATAAATGTTAACTATTTAATATTAACATGAATGCTAACATATCTTTGATGTAGCTTTCCCTTAACTAAGATGTAGGGGCCTTCTTTTTCTCTTCTGAATAATTTTTGGTCAAAAATTACTTCATCAGATATCAGTATCATGACAACAGCTTGCATTTTTGGTCTGTAAAATGGTAGATTTATTCAAACCTTTGCCTTCAAACAGTGGCTATCTTTGGTTATATGGTGAGTCCCCTGTAAGCAGCATATTGTTGGATTTTATTTTTTGATACATTCTGCTAATCTGTGTCTTTGGGTTGGGGCATTGAGTCCATTCACATTCAGCCTTATAATCAATATGTGATTTTGATTACCTGGCATTCTGACCTTTGCTGTATTTTGTGCCATCTTGGATATCTTTTAGTGAGCTATGCTTTTATTGATTTTCCTCTGATTGTGGGCTTTGAGAGTTATTTGTTCCTCTGTTTGAAGTTTGTCTTTGAGGATTCTCTGAAGAGCTGTTTTTGTGTTCATATATGTTGCTAACGTATTCTTATTATGGAAAGTGTTTATTTCCCCATCAAATGTGAAGCTGAGTTTTCCTGGGTATAGTACTTTTGGTTGACAATTATTTATTTTCAATGTTTGAAAAATTTTGTTCAACACTCTTCTTGACTTTATGGTATGATTTGAGAAATCCACTATGATCCTTATTTGTTTGCCTCTGAATGTGACATGG
This sequence comes from Aplodontia rufa, assembly GCA_004027875.1. NCBI lineage: Eukaryota > Metazoa > Chordata > Mammalia > Rodentia > Aplodontiidae > Aplodontia > Aplodontia rufa. Next base: position 140,239 of record PVKS010000627.1, on the reverse strand, counting down.
TATTTTTCTCTTACAGCTTTTATTTCTTTGCTTATCTCAGTTAGAAGCTTCTTTATGACATTCATATGATGGTCAATGTTTTCCCCTATTCCCGTTACTCTCAGGTTATTTCTTCTGATTTCATTCTCCACTCCTTGGAAATTCTGATCATGATCAATAAATTTTTGTCCTTGTCTATCCTCTATATCTTCAAGATTACTCAGCCTGTCTTTATTGTCTTTCTTCAAGAGCTGAAGTTCTATTTTCTACTGAGTTTACTCTGATATTAATATTTTCCACTGAGCTTTTAATTTGGATGACTGTGTTTGGCAGTTGTAAGAGCTCTGCTATGTCTTTTCTCAGTGTCTCTAATTCTTTATTCAAATGGTGTTTCAACTCTTGTAATTGCTCTTATTTCCATCCTCAAATATTCCTTTAATCTTTGATCATTTTAATAATCAGATTGTTGTTACTATTTTCTAAGTTTTTATCCAGTTCCTTATCTATGGAATCCTTGACAGAGGAGAAGAATTATTTCCCTTTTTACTCATTTTCAGTATGAGGGAGTGGGGCCTGAGATCTCTCACTGATTATTTTACTTGGGACTTTATTGATGGGTGTGAGGTTTTTGTCTCTTTGCTTATTTGGGCTGGGGTACAATTTGGATAGTACAGTTCAACAACTGGCTCCCCAATCTGTGATTTATTATTGACCTTTATGATTTCCAATACCTCACGAGATAAGGGGAAAGAGTCAATATGTACAGCCAATGCATATAACAGACAGCATTGAACTGGTTACTTATTTCTATCTACAACTGTTACAATGTTAATTACCATCTATGAGAGGAGTAGGATTAACAACTACCTTCCATGAGAACCATCAGACTATACCTGGCTTACAAGCAAACAACCACGATCAAGTTTGGCATTCACTTCATATTTCCAGTGCCTCCCAAGTAAAGAAAAATGATCGTGAGAGCAAAGGAAATGTAATAGGAAGGTAGAGAGGAATTATGAATTTGGAGTGAGAACAGCAAGAGAGTGGAGATGATGTAGAATATTCTGATAAAATAGAAAAAAAGAAGAAAAGCCTCAGGTAAGGACTTTAGGGGAGTGTGAGAGACAGTAGAATAAAGTTTAGGAGTTGCCAAAAGAAAGGGAAGAATGGGGGTACCAGAAAAGGTCACTACCAGGAGGCTATATGGCACAAAATAAAATGCATTGGTCTGCAAAATTACAAATGAAAACAGTCTCAAAGCACAGCACAGCAAAGCAAAAGAAACAAGAAAAAAATACTAAGCAAAACAAAACAAACACAAAAATTCAAAAAACAACAAAAAAGAAACCGACATCTTAATGGAAAGCTAGGAGGTTTGTGAGTTATTTCCACTGAGGAGGTCAAGACAGACAGCCAGGTAGATGATCACTTCTGGCTCCTGGGTGGAGGGACTTCCAGGATGAGGTTGCTGGAGGGCTTGTGTCTTGCTGTTCTCAGCTAGAAGTCAGATTCCTAGGAATCCTCCCAGTATTCTTCAATCCTTCACCACCACTCCTTCCTGTGAATACTGCCTTTTAACTCCCCTGGGTTGAAACCCTGCATGCTTTTGAGTCCACCTGCCCGGACTCCTGTTCCACTTCAGCTAGGGCCCCAGGAGCCACTGGCAAGCTTGTGGATCCAGTAACAGTTATGAGGAGAGCTCACTGATCCTGGGGCAGTAGCTTCTCTGAACTCAGCTCTCCTGGGACAGATACCACCCCAAACTTGCCAGTCCTGAGGCCCTCACTGGCCCAAAATAGGCAACTCTTGAGGCAGTCTCCTGGCAGAATCAGGGGGCCTGAGAGGAAGACACCAGCCAGCAATGTCCAGCCCCTGGGATATTCTCCACTCCAAACTCAAGAGGCCTAAAAGCAAACCCCCATCCAGAGTGCAAAGGTCACAGGGCATCTCCACTCTAAACTCAACTGGCCTGAAAGCATACTCCTGCAGCTCCTGGTGCAGTCTCCACTCCTATCTCAAGGAGCCTGAAAGCAGTCTCCCATCCAGAGCGCACAACCCCTGGGGAAGGCTCCACCCCAAACATGCAGGTCCTGAGGCAGTAAGAACATGGGGCTCCTAGGGCAGCCAGCAGCCCATTGCGCAGTTGCTGGGGCACCTCTGACCCATGCTCCTGGCTCTTGGAGCAGGTGTCTGAACCACCCACCTTCTCAAGATGGCGATCACCCCAGCTGTGTGCAGCCCGTTTGGAGGCAGTCTTAGTTACTGCCCCAATGCAGTCCCTGGGTTTAGCCAAGGAGTGGGAGCCCTTCTGATACCAGGGTTCTCCGTGCCAATTTGTCCTTCCTGTATTTGTGTGTGTTCTTCCCTCCCTCTACGCCAATGCAGCAGCATAACCACCGGCTGGTGGTTCTTGTAGCCCAAGCTTCTTGGCCTCTATTTGGTTTTTCTTCATTGTTTAATGTATCCAAGCCTCTATGTCTCCAGTTTTCCTTGTTTTTCTACTAATGAGCTTCAGCAAAATTTTGCCATTCACCCACCTCTCAGAAAGGCACTTCTGTTGTTGACATCCCGCCTCATGGAGAGATTCTACATGCCGCACTCCTGCCAGTCACCATCTTCAGAAAAATCACGTCGCCAAGTCTTAAACAATCACAGGTGAATAGGATGTTCAGAACGGGTAACCACTTACCTGTTTAATTACCAGTAATTAAAATATATGTTCTCTGGAAGGGGGCCCTAAGAGCAGATTGGCAGATATTAATTTGTCAGATTACTTAGCTGACATTTGGGGGCAAGAGCAGGAAACTTTCTGTGAAAAAATCATAATGGAAGAAAGAAAGGAAAGTGTGCAGAAGAGGAAGGAGAACCTACGAAGAAAGCAGAGGACAGCAACAGCAGACTTCACTGGACCACACTGCCCACACCTGACCCTGGGAACATAGAATTGTTTTATGGAGATATAGGAGATTTTCAGGGGGCAATGATGCACACTTATAATCCCAGTGCCTCCAAAGCCAGCCTCAGCAAGGATCCACACAATTTAACAAGACCATGTCTCAAAATAAAAATTTAAAAAAGGCTGGGGATGTAACTGGTGGTTAAGCACTCTGGGGTTCAATTTCTTATAGCATAAAAAGAGAGAGAGATAGGAGATTAAACTAGGTTTTCAACAAAGTCCCAACAACTCAGAAGAAAAGAAAAACTTCTCCTCTGAGTACAGAGTATATCCTCATTAAAAGCCAGCTTTGGGACTTTCTGACAAGAGAAAGTATTTTGTTCATATTATGACCAATACTTTCTAGTAATATGAGCTGGAATCAATTAGAGAGGAAAACAAAGTTTGTCAACAAAGGAAAATATTGTTCTGAATAAGCAAAAGAGGGAGAACTTCATAAAGAAAAGAGAAAAATGTCTTGGAATCACTTATAAACCAAGCGTCAGTCTTCCTTTGGTCCTCTTTGACATAGCTTTATTTACTGACAATCAGCAAAATATGAGGTAGGAAACAAGATGGTAAGCATGCCCTGATACTCCACGTCACATCCCACATAGCTGATAAAATCTTAAGTGTATTAAAAGAGCCACTTTAAAATGTGTAAATCTGTTTAAAAACTGAAATTTTGTTCATTTATCAAAATTAAAATTAAACTCTTTGTGGCAAATAGCTGTTTCCCACAGGAGACTTGAAACTTGCACCATCTTTACAGGCTCTCGTGCTAGTGTACAGGTACTAAATATGAGAAAATGCTCCTGGCTCTTATTGAATTCATCACATATGTCAAAGTAAGTACAATATTAGTATTTTTCAGATTTTTTTTAAAAAGTATCTGTTTCATATGATAAAATATACTAGCTCATTTTTATTCAAATACTATTTCTTTTTCATTTTTATAAAATAATCTTGGGCATGCAGAACTATTTTCACAGCAGGAGAAAACATCTGATATTCAGATCTGAACCAGTTGACTAGTTACAAGGTGAGTAAGAAGTAATATTTGCATCTTTTTAAATATTTGTTTATGTATTTGTCATCACTCAGAGAGGCTTTGTCCATTTATCCAAAGCAAACTTTAGTAGAATTTGGGAAGTGAGTCAGAGCATCCCCAGGAGCCGAGAGGACCGTTTGCTCTCCACATCTTTCATGCAGAGGATCCAAGCACAATCAAAGGACACCTGAATACTTCACTGTTTTCAATAAATAAATATGAGTGAAAGAAAATACATGCAAAATAATTTAATCTCTGAAAGTTCTTTGCTACATTACATATTCAGCTTTGAACTCCAGTTTTAAAAATACAGTTTAGGCTTGTGAGATATTCGTTTTCAGGCCATCTAGTCAATTCCCTATAAATGTCAAATGGCTAATCACAGAATAATTTTATAGGGCTTTTTGGTGAGTTATTGTTGTTTTCAATGCCCAGGTAAATGATTTACCAATGAAGTCAGCAGTGAAAATTGTTATCATTGATATAAAACCTTTCTGTTTTTCATTTGGGAACATAATTTCGGTATTCTTATTCTCTCAGTTGTGTTGCTAATGACAACTAAAAATACTCGTTGTATAACCTCTGCTATTCATCACTAAATTCAAATTTAGAAGTTTTAAAAGAAAAAAAAAAACATTGCAAAGACCTGAGAAACAGAAGGAAGGTGGCATGGCTTTGTGGATGAACTTCCCTGTTGTAGCACATGCAACTTCTGTCATTAGGACATTCACTTCACTCCCACTTTACACAGATGGCACGAAGGAGTTAATGAACTTCTGCCAAAGTGAGCAATGTGGTCCTTTTCACTGATAAGATCAAGACCAATACTTTTCCCAAGTAGTATTGAGTAGCAATGAGCTTCGTCATCTTTGTGAACAGAGCTTGACAGACATTGTCAGCCTCTCACTCCTGAGGTATCATTGTCATTCACTCCGCATTAACCCCGCTAGGAGCTACTGCTGGATTTAGCCTTCAAAGTCTCCTCATTATTTGACAAGTTAGAAGAGGTAGTGTAACTACTAGTAATTGGGGAACTACAACTCCATCCCAGCAAGTGACCTTGTCCCCAAACTAAGCTCTGGCTGGCCCCAGGTAGAACACCTTAATTGGCAGGGTAGTTATTATTGCGGCTCTTCAACAGGCGTATTCCAGGGACGGAATGGGTGAGAAGAATTTCAGCACAAGGCAGTGTGGAAGAAATGCTGATAACTCCATCTGAGGCTGGTATATTGTGTGCAAGTGTCACTAGCTTTGGATTTCTCTCTGTCTCTTATTTCCAATCTCAAAGAAGAATTTGATTTAGAGCTTCAAAAAACTCAAGTGCAAATGAATGAGAAATGAACATATAAAAACAAAATTTTAGGTAAAAGGTAAGGATTCATTCTGTCCTCCTGTTTAAAAATCTGATCCCTCAGCAGAAAGTCAAACTGAAGTTAAGTTGATGTTCAAATAGCTTTGGTTAAAAACTTTTAATTAGTTTTTATATTTTTCAGACCTCTGTGCTCCCAAGTCCCATCTGAAATGAGAAACTACACATAATATGGAGGCTATTACTTGATTCCTAATGGTTTGTTTTCATGATCAAGTGGATTAAACATTTCAGATCTCACTAGAAAGCCCTGAAAACTAACAGGGTTGAATACTAATGAGACAATTTTCATAAATACCTTAACCTTGAGATGCCTTGCTATAATTAAATACAAATCAAAAATGCAGAAGTTTGTCAGGCACTTTAAGTAACAGAATATGTGTTTGGTTACTTATATATGAAATATTCAAGTTTTGTGGGATATTTTTAACTATGGCTCCAAATTTGTTTGTTTTCCTAAAGCCAAAACATAATTATATCAGTTTGGGGACACGAACAAAAATGTGTAGCAAACTCATTCCTGGCATTGTGTAATCTTTCTCCGTAACTTAGTCTCCAAAGGCAAAGAGCTGAAAGTTTATCTTCATACTGTTAAAGAAAAGAGGTCCAGTCTCATCTATGTGCCCTATCGTTATGTGCCACTTGCCCAAGTAGAATAGGAACATCCACAAAATGTATGTGCTTGCTGCTGCTCCCCAGACCATCTCAACGCAGGGGCATTAATTTTCTAAAATATTTTCACATGCTTGCTAAGGAAACGATGATTTATATTTATCTTTGTTAAAACTTACTGATCAAAGTAAAGTTTTTAAAGACCAAGTAAAATTTCTGAATATAAATCTAAATTACCAAAATCTTGTAAGTCTCTGTTTTGCTATGGGCAGACAAATATGACCTGGATTAATTTTACTGTCACCAAATGTATATGCAAAGCAAAACCTTCTGGCCTTATTTGAAGGCTACAGATGTTACATATGTGAGATTTAATTCCAAATTTCATTGAATATACTCTTTAGTCTCTGATAGCTTTTATGGTTGACTATCATATGTAAGAATTATCATTACATTCATGTTTTATTTTCTCATTTCTTTTGCATAAATAGTGTAAATTCTGTGCTCTTCAATGTACAGAGAAAAAATTGGCATTTTTGGCATGCCCAACAACCCTTCAAATCCTGAGATAGTAGCTGCAACTTTAACAAATCCTGGGAACCCTAAGGAGTCAAGGACATGGAGTGCCCAGATGGACCTACATGTGCTACACTAAGGATTCCTGAGAGAGAAGACTTTTGAATGTTTATGTAAAACTCGAAATGTCCTGGGCAAACCCTGGCCACCTTCAAGGGTTGAGCACCTTAGATAAACTCATATAGGCATGTTTATTACATTTTTATTTGGCAAACTTGTATACAAACCAAAAAAGCAGTTTCTATTCTGCTTAGGGAAGTAAAAGATGTAGTGGAGATTTTCTGATAGTGCTGATTTTGAGAATATAGAAAATCAGGAATACAAGGAAGATTTTTTTAGTCCCTTCAAGTGATCTATTACAACTGTTTTTAATGCATTTCCAAAACTACTGTTCTCTCTCTTCCTTCCTCTTTCTTTTTAACTGGAGATTGAACCCAGGGGCCGTTTACCACTGAGTTACATCCCTATTCCTTTATATATTTTTTTATTTTGACACAGGGTCTCACTGAGTTGCTAAGGACCTTGCTAAATTGCTGAAGCTGGCCTTAAACGTTCTATCCTCCTGTTTCAGCCTTCCAAAGCATGGGGATTATAGGCCTGCACCTCCCCACTCTACCTCAAACTCCTGCTCTTAAACATTGCCAAGCTTTTGTTAAAAGTACAAGTATTCTGCTGAGATAAGAGGGCTATATTTTATTAAGAAACGGTGGAAAGCTACATACAGTTGTATACATTCCGTGTTCTTTATCCCAATAAAACACAATGATTAGCTATGTTGTTTGTTTTAAAAGTCTCTTAAGATTCCATTTTTTCTTTGTGGCCATAAACTAGGGAACTGTCTGGAGGAACCTAACACAATGATGTAGCCTGGGAATAAAAAAGGAGCATGTCCGTGTACTGGGTAGTGGCGAAAAGACTGATGAGTACACAGGTTTGGGCAGAGCATCTAGTAATTTCTTCTTAGTAGTCTTTCCAAAGTAACTGAGATTCTCAGCTATAGCCCTTGCTAAATTAAACATTTCAGCCCAGCTTACTAGCACCACAATACACAGGTAGAAGTAATAAGTAATAATGAGTTTTGGGCCATTGAACACTGTGAATTTTCCCAGTGTACTGCAATTATAGAAACATCTGTGCTAAATAAGTTCCTACTGAAAGCTCGGAGTGTTTAATAATCCTCACAATTTCTCATTATCAACCCTAATAGAAGAGAGAATAAACTCTGCGAAAGTTTACCTTTTTCAAGGAAAATGGCCAGGAATGTGATCATTTCCGGTACCGCATTTCCCTGGACGATGAAAACACCGGAGACAACCTCCTTGGAAAAGAACATTAAACAGTAGCTTTAATAACATGTACCGTAGCACAAGGCAAATTATAGCACTCGCAACAGCCAAACCATTCTGGCTAGAGTGTCCCCTGTGCTGTGGCCTGTCAATTTAGGAGATTGATGGTGCTCCTCAGCTTTCTCCACTGCCTCTGACAGAAGAGTGGTGGCCCAAAAACACACACCGCTTTCTCAGACCTGTCCTAACCACCAAAGCCCCAACTGAAATAGCTCCACACCAGCTGATTGCTTCCCCCAGGGCCCATTCCAAAACAAATCCAGATGTCAAGGCCAGGATGTGAATAACATTAGCAATCACTAAGGGTCAGCTATTGCTGCCGAAGGGAATGTCACTGCTCCAGAGAAATGTGAGTGAGATGTATCAGTGGCTGAATAGGTGTCTCTTAATTATTTTGGGAGCAATGCAGCAGATATTACCCTGGAAGAAGATAGCGTGTGAGAGCCAATGAATGTCCACAGCCAGAACCAGTTTATGAAGAAAAGCTGCCAAAGCCAGTCACAGGGTGTAACTGCGTCATTATTAGCAAAGAGAAAATTTGCATCCAGTCCTGTTCCAATAACAGTCATCTTAAGCTCTAAGTCTGAAACGATGGGCTCACTTATATTAGAAAAGACCATTAAAACCTTTAAAGCATAGCCTAGGTCTTTTGGAACCATGACGGTGAATTTTATAGGTCAATTTGACTGAGCCAAGATACCCAGCCATCTATGTGATTAAGTACCATTCTGGATTTTTCTGTGGATTTTGTTTTTGGATGAAATTAACATTTTAACTAGTGGACTTTGTGTAAAGCAAGTTGCCCTCCATGCTGTGGGTGAGCCTCATCCAATCAGTTGAAGGCTTCAATAGAAAAAAGATGAACTTCCCTCAGGCAAAGAGGAATTCTGCAGGAAACTGCCCAGGGACTTGATCCACAGTGGTAGTTCTTCCCTTGGTATTCAGTTTGCTGGCCCAACCTGCAGGTTTGGGACTTGCCTGTTCCATAATCATGTTAGCCAATTCTTTAAAAATAAATCCCTTTCTATTGTTTGTTTCCTCTGGAGTCATGACTAACACTGGAAAAAAGTCAACATTCCACCTCTAGCCAACCTCTCCATCTTTTTCTTCTAATTAATATTAACAACTTCTAATATTTATTACATGCCAGGTACTATCCTAATCGTGTTATGTGTGCACACATGATGCTTTTCCTATCTTCATATAACAGAAAAAGAGAAAAAGGCCTACAGCGGTTGGCTTCATTGCCCAAGTCACAGACAATAAGTGACAAAAGCAGAATGCAGGTCCAGATTTGGCCCCTGCAGAGTGTGCACTCTCCGTAAAGCAATAACAAGTGAGATGATTATCATTCAAATGTCAAAGTACTCACTGGTGGGGGAGCAGATTTTTATCCTTGACCACTTTTGTTGCTTGCTTTGCAAGAAGAGAGCCAAAGGCTGGGATTCCACCATGCTCGTCTAGCTCTCTCAACACCTGGATGATTGCCTTACTTAAATTATTTACACTTTTAGGCCACTGTCTTCCTCACATATCAAATGTACATGACCCTGGGCACATCCCTCAACCTCTCTGGGAGTCAATCATTTATCCATTTTTTAAAAGGGTATTTGAGCGAGATTATCAGTAGCCTTCCTTATAACCTAAATGGTAAGGGAAGGTCAGTATGCATGGGAAAATATTACTTGCTTTAAAAATTCTAGAGAACTAAATAAGAGTAGACCTACTAGTGTGGGGGAAAAGTAGAAAGGCACCTGGTAATCAATTAGATCTTGTATTTTCTAAATGAGTGAATAGTTTAGAGACTCAAATTAGGGTTCCAACTAACTCAAATTACACTAAAAAAAATCACAATTCACTCTTTTTGCCCTAGATGATTTATGTATATTATCTCTCCTAACCATCCATTATGAAATAGGTAAAATTTGGGCAGTATTTCAAATACAAAGCCATTTTAAGCAAGTGAGCCTATTGTTCTATCAGCATACCTAACATACTACATGTCAGACATCTGTCAGGATCCTCTACAATTCTCAATCTAACATCCTCAAGCTACAATGAATGTTTGCCGCTTTCTTATTGCCCAACATCCATCCCCACTGTTTTAAACAATGAACCCAAAATTCATTTTCAAACATTAGCCCTTTGATATTTTTTAATAGGTATAAAAATGGAATAGAAATCAAAATGCCCAGCTTTTACCTTACCGCAGGAAGCACATGGCCCAAGTTTAGCCAATCAGATTTTCTTTATATCTCAAAACTATTTTATTCAGATGAGAATATATGATTTCATCTAGAGAAGTTAACATTCCTGTGTCTGCTTAATTACTGGAAATCCATAGGGTTCAGGCCACCAGCTCTCTGTTACGTAGGTTAGAATTTTTTTTTTAGCATTTAAAAAATTTTATTTTATTATGAAGCATTGCTGCTCTTTTTTTTTATTAGAAGAATATAGAAATACAGTTGAGGGAGAAACATTATCAAAACATTATCAATCAGTGGATATAAACTTTGTTATTGAGGGGAAAAACCAGATCATGGATAACCACCTTGGATTTTACCTTTTGCAGTTTCCCCCAGAAGAACTCATGCGTTAAATGGATAGTTCGTGGAGGAATGACATCTGCTTCTGGAATGGTTCCCCCATCTTCCCAATTTCCAGTTTCCTATGAGTTCTTCATATACCCTCCCCTTCCCCATCCCCCTCCCTGCACCTCTGAGAATCCTATAGAGCCATCCCCCTAATGTTCTGAAAGTCATTCAATTTGCAGTTTTGCGAGGTTAGCCGTCAGCCCTACTGCTACCCCAAATATGTTCGCATCAACAGATGAGAGAAACCATTCGGCCCTTGAGTCTCTGAGATTGGGAGACTTCACTAAGCATAATTCTATTTTTTTTTAATTAAATCTTTGACTTCAGTAGATTGAAACAAGGAAGAGGGAGGTAAGGGAACAGGACAGTTGGAGTGCATAGTTGTTGTTTAGGCCTCCCCCAAAAGCTCATGTGTGAGATAACTCAAGGGGCTTAGTAGTGAAATGATTGGGTTATAGAAGCCTTAACCCGAACAGTGAATTAATCCCCTGGTAGGGATTACATGTGTGGTAACTGAGGGCAGACAGGGTGTGGATGGATGAGGTGGCATATTTTTGGAGTGTATATTTGGTCATATCCTGAGCCACTTCCTTCCACCCTAATGTTCAGCATCACCTCAAGCCCTGAGGAATAGATCCTGCTATCTATGAACTAAGACCTCTGAAACCGTGAGCCCTAAAATAAACTTCTCCCCCTCTACAATTGTTCTTGTCAGTTCTCACAGTCACAGCAGCAAAAGAAAAAAGCTGACTAAAACACCATATAACATTAACTATCCCTGAAAGTTAATAAAGTCTACTACCTGAAATGTTCCCTGTCCTTTCTCACTCTGGTCTTTGCCATTTCTGTAGGACTGCTCCAATATGTTTCCTGTAAACTTTCCTTTTGTTTTCATTGGGACAGTCACTTCTGTCCTTACAATCACAGGGTCTAAACTTACACACAAGCCCTCTCCCTGGAGAGGGTATATGACTAGGATGAACAACAGTCACGGAGGGTGGAAACTGTAAGGAGATGCGCATGCTCACAGTCCTCCAAGTACAGAGTGGCTCCTGAGAGCATCTCTTGAAACTTGAAACCCTCATGCCTACTTGTCTCACCCTTGTTCAGCCCTGTTTCCAAGCTACATCTAGAGACAGAGGTGTGTGTCTAACTGTAGGCACAAAGGACTACTCTATGGCACTAATTCTCTCCACAACACTACAATTTAAAGATTGAGAAACAACTGTGGTCTGAGGACCTGGAAGCATTGATGGCTTCAAGGGAAACTTGAGGATTCTGAGGGGCTGCCCAATTAACTTAGGCTGTCTTCATTGCTGGTCCCTATTGTCATTATGCCAGGCACAAATCATACAAGATCCGGAATGAACACAGGTTGGTGCTTTATCACCACAGTACCAAACAATGGGCAAGGAAATGTGCTTCCTACGACATTTCATAAAACATTTTAGGAGGACCAAAAGCCCCAAAATCAGGAAGGAAAATTTAGGTGCTCCTTGGAGAGCTAATGGAAAATGGAGCAGGAAGATTTCAACAGGACTTGAGTAGGAACTTCTTAATTAGGAGAGTGATAAAACACAGGAGACTTTTAAGTGAGGTTGTGAGCCCTTGAACTCTTGAGGGCTTTATAAAAAGCCTATAAAACCATCTCTCCTGTTAGACATTCATTGGCCTTACTAGGTAATTTTAATTCTATGGCTTAAAATTCTTTTTTGGGTGGTTAACCACGTGTCTGGAGAGAATTTAGAAACATTATTGACACTAGAAGAAATAATAGCATTAAAAATGTGTGTGTGTGTAAGTGTGCATGGTGTGTGTGTGTGTGTAGTTTCTATGATGCTGAATATACTGTTTGCTTCATACTTTTTAATATTATATTGTCGATAATGCCTATTTCATACATTATTGGCTTTTATCTCTACTAAAAGAATCCTATGGCTGAAATTTTCCATGGATCAACAGAGCACATATGGAAATGAAATATGTGAAGCCTTGTATCCGTAATAAATAGTTTTTGAAAGAAAGAGGTCATTTCTTCACTTGGTGCAGGCAGCTGGCACAAGCTGAGTGGGAAAAGATCAATTTATTTGAATTAGAACTTCACAAATATGAATGCGTCACAATTACAGTGATCCTGTAGAACGCCAGTAAGCACGGTCCTCCTAAATAGGACAGAAATATAAAAAAAAAGAGTTGTAGCTTCATCCAAACCCCTTTTTTTCTACGAGGAATTGGCATTCATCCTTATGACAAGCTCATTCTTTCACCCCTTCCTGGAACCGTGTCTTTTTCCTCGTTCATCTTTCACTTCCTTCCTTGCCTTTGTTTCCACACTTGGTCACTTGCAAAGTCCCACTCTTTCTCCAGCGTCCCTGCTTTCCATCTTCCCACCGTGCACCTTCTGCTCTCTTAATTGCTCAGGAGTGGTAGCCTTCTTTCCCTAGCCATTTCAGTTTTCCTTAAACCTGCTTATCGCCTTTTCTTCGTGCTGCAAATCAGTTTATGGCTCCCCATGACCTCAAAGTTCACTCATTGTTTTGTTTTATTGTTGTTGTTGTTGTTTATTTGTTTTGTTTTTTGTACTGGGGATTGAACCAAGGGCACTTAACCACTGAGTTGCATCCCCAGACTTTTTGTTTTTTTGTTATTTGTTTTATTTTGAGACAGGTTCTCACTAATTTGCTTAGGTCCTTGTTAAGTTGCTGAGGATGGTCTCGAATTTGCAATCAGCCTCCTTAGCCACTGGGATTATAGGCATGCACCACCATGCCCTGCTAAATAACTTTCAAGTACCTCCATGATAAGACTTCCACTTACTGTACTTTCTCCAAACTTATTTTTTAAGGTCTTTGGTTCATAAATGACTTGATGTTCACTATTTCTTTTCTTTTCTTTTTATTTTATTTTTTTATGACAGAGAAGGGCAGTGAGAGAGAAAGAGACAATCAATTTTATTTAGTTTTTCATGTGGCTTTTGTTGCTCCAACACTTTGTTGTATATGTGGTACTGGGATTTGAACCCACATCCTTGCACATGACAGGCAAGTGCCATAACCACTGAGCCATTGCTCCAGCCCCAAGTTTCACGATTTCCAACTGTCACTTTTCTGCCTGTGTAACTCAATTCACACTATTTCCTTCCATTGGAATGCCCTCACAAATCCTGCACAATCATTAGGTCACAACTAAAATACCATGTCTTCCACACAGCTTTTCTTGACCATACCAGCCGTAAGTCCTCTGAACATAAAACTATTTCTGCACAATTTTATGAAAAGGACATTACAATTGTTCATTCTCATAAAATCTAGACCTATTAGATCACATTTATATTAATGGAAAAATCCCTGATTAACTGATCTTCGATTTCTCACATGGTAAACTAGCCATATACTTGCACAAATAGACAATGAATGAACATTGATGGATAATTAATGAATATTGATGGAGAGAGAGAGAATGTCAGTGCTTAAATATTTTTAGAATTCCATTTTCTCCTTTGCCTATTTACGACATTTATTCAACTGTGTGCGTGCTCCGTAGGTCCCACATAGATTAACTATTCTATGTTCACAGGGTCATAAAAGAGGGATAATCCAACACCCAATTCTCAACTTCCTCCATCAGCTCTGAAAACTTGACCCTTCGGGCCTGGCATTGAGATTATTAGAAAAGTGTAGTATTCCAAATCTATGGAGTTGTCCCTTACTCAAAGATCTCCTGCGGACTGAGGTCCCCAGGACTCACTGGGACAAGTGCACCTGTGTTATCCCCACTCAGTTCTGCTAGTTGTCAGACAAGAGTAGCCATTCCATCCACAGGTGCCACAGAACTCAGATTTCCAGCAGGAAAAAAATAAATAACAAAGAAAGATGCATTTACTCTAACAAGACTGTCTGATCCTCAGTATTTTAATGTGATTAAAAAAAAGCACCCCCGTACTTCTGTAACTCTGGTGTATCAGAGTATGAAGATCAGGTTGCTGTAAGCTATGAAATCAACCTACAGGACTTTTGTGGTAAAAACTAAATCAGAGCAAATCGTTAATGTTACCATTTCAAGAAACCACTTAATTCTAAAGTTTTGAATGGATGCTTGGGTTCTGGGTAGAATTATTTGATTTATAGATTGAAGAATTTCATTTAATTTTAAAAAGGGAACTTAACTGAAGAGTCTTGTACCATTTCAAAAATTCCCCACAGAAATTTTATCTTACATTTTCGTTAAATTATGTGATATTGTTATTATTTTTATTTTTCAAGGATTTTATTTGTGCATTATAGTTATACATAATAATTGGGTTCATTTTTACATAATCATACATGCATAGAATTTAATTTGCTCCATTTCAGCCCCCAGTGCCTCTTCTTTTCCTCCTTTCTTCCCTCCTACTATTCTCCTTCCTCTACTATACTGGTCTTCCTTCTATTTATTTTTTTATATTGGTGCTTTATAGATATATATAAAGGTGGAATTCACTGTGGCATATTTATACATGATCATAGTATGATTTTGTCAAATTAATTCTGCATTTGCTCCCCTTCCCTTCCCACTTCCGTCTCCTTCAATCTCCTTCTATTCCACTGATCTGGACCTCTCCTCTTATAAAATATGACCCCCTCTCTTTTTTTTTTCCTCTTAGTTCTAGCTTCCACATGTGAATTTCTCTGTCTGGCTTAATTCCTTAGCATGTTATTCTCTAGTTCCATCCATTTACCAGCAAATGCCATAATTTTGTTCTTCTTCGTAGCTGAATAAAACTCCACTGTGAGAGTTCTACTCTGCTATTAGAGAGAACAGTATCATGGCATTTGCAGCCAAATGGATGGAAATGGAAAAAAAATATGCTGAGTGAAGTAACACAAACTCAGAGACTCAAAGCCGAATGTTTTCTCTCATATGTGGAAGCTAGAGCAAAATCTGAGACAGGATGAAAGTTAGATAAGTTTAAGTAATAAACTCACCATAGTTGAAATTTTCACATAAGCTGGGTGAACCATTCTATGGAGGTGGGCGGAGAAGGGAGGGAGGGATAAGGGGGTTACCAATACAACTGTGAACACTCGACTCCCATGAGAAGCCCAACTGTACACAGGCAGCCAGAGAAACTCAGATGTTTCAAACTTTAATATACATGTGTATGCTCATTTCTGTCTATAGCATGGAGGTATTTCAGAGAAGGCATGAGAGTGGGGAATGGATGAAGGAGGTAGATCCTGGACTGGGATCGGCCTTAACTTACTTGGTCAATATCCTTGTATGCATGAATATGTAACAATGATTCCCTCCAATATGTAAGACTATGTCAACCAAATAAAAAATAAATAAATAACTAAAATTTAAAAATTAAGAAAATAAATTTTTAAAAATTCCATTATGAATATATGCCACTTTTTTTTATCCATTCATCTGTTGATGAGCTGGTCCCATAACCTGGCTATTGTAAATTGTACTGCTATAAGTACTGATGTGCCAGTATCATTATAGTATGCTAATTTTAGTTCTTTCACATAAATACTGAGGAGTGGGATGATTGGGACATATGTTTTCTATTCTTATTATTTTTGAGGAATCTCTATGCTGCTTTCCAAAGTGGTTGCACTAGCTTACAGTCCCACCAACAATATATGAGTGTACCTTTATCCCACAACCTCATCAGCATTTGTTATTATTTGTGTTCTTGATGATTGTCATTCCTACTGGAATGAAATGGAATTTCATTGTAGTTTTGATTTGCATTTTCCTGATTGCCAGGGATAATGAATATTTTTTTCTTATATTTATTCACGTTCATATTTCTTCTTTTGAGAAATATCTGTTTAGTTCTTTTGTCCCCTTTTTAAATGTGGTTAATTTTTTTGTGGCATGAAGCTTTTTGAGTTCTTTGTATATGCTGGATATTAATTCCCTATCAGAAAAAGAAACTGTGTAGTATTTTAAACTAATATTATGAGTCATAAGCTCTTAAAGCTATTTGTTCTTTAATAGCGAAAAAAAGAGCCTCCAAAAAAAATTAAACTGTACGTGTCATTTGCCTGTACTGACTAAGGTAAGTGAGAAAACTAAAGCAGAAATTACTCATGGATATGAGTACAACAATATCAAACCAATAGTAAAAAGTTGTAATAAGGGATATTGCAATGATTTATTAATAAGTGTGGAGGAACTTGGCATTTTGGAGGGGCATCAAAACTACTTGTATACTTTATTCCATTTTATTAATTAATGGGTATCTGTCAATTGGTTGTTTTCCTTTAATAACATTTTACTTAATGAATAACATTTATCTGGACAGCATGCATTATAAAGCTTTTCCAGTATATAACTATTGACTAGATTAACACTTCTATTTAGAATGAGGTACCATGTAAAAATTTGACCTTTTTCAGCTTCAAAGTGATTTAACACTAAAGTTCCTAGTACTAAACTCAAATGAATCCAGAGTAGTTGATTTTATGATGAAATTATTCTATGAATTTTGTATTAAAGTCATAGCTTTCCCCTTTGTAGGTGGTAACCCCTAAGTAAGGAATAAACAACTTAGTGCTGTGTTAATCAGAATTCTTTTGGTTGCACATGGTAGATAAACCTATGAAGATCAACTCTAACAAATGAGATTCACTGACTCCCATAACCAAAATATTCAGAGCATGGCCTATTTCTGCATGACTAGACTCAGGGCTCAAACATCTTTTGTCAGGGTGCATTTTCTTTCCACCTCTTATTTCTGGCCTCTGCTGTGTTGATTTCACTTTCATCTCCACCTGTAGTTAAGATGACTTTGGCAGATCCCTCTTCAGCAATCTCATAGCATCTCATTTGCTATGATGGTATCACATGGTTGCTTGTGACCACTTTGTTTGTCTCAAGAGAATCTAAGAGTCTAATTGGTCAGGTCTGAATTGCATGCCATCCTTGGAACTGAGGATCAGTTAGCTCTACCAGAATTACAGGAACTCATAATGGGAAAGTAGATCTGCCAACAAAGTGGGAAATGTGGATGAGGGATTGAAAGAACACAGTCCTGTTGATCAAGGAACTAGTTCTATCAAAGCTCTGTAGCCTTAAGCAAGTTGCCACTGGTTGTCTTCTGCATCATTCATTGTTTTAGCCTCCTAACCCACATGTATCCCCTTCCAGTCCCTTCTCTGCATTGCTCCTAGGAAAACGGTCCAAAATCCAGAACAGTGCCGCTTGTGATCATCTTTGCTTAACTTCCAAACTCTTCTCATAACTCTCTCCCAGCAGCTCTCTGAACTCCACCCAGGGGGTCTTTTGTTCATTCCGTGCCACAACCTTTTTATACACTCCCCCATTGCCTAGGCCAGATTCTCTCTCCTCTTTCCTGTTCACTTAATGTTCAGATGTTCATTCAAACATTATTTCCACAAAGTAGTTTTTTAAGCACCACTTCCAGGGGGGTCAATATCTCCAATAACACACTTCCATAAAACATAACATTTAATAACTCTTTTCACAGCTTTTGTTTTATACTTATTTGTGTGATCAGCAGAATGTTTTTCTCCCACAGCAATGTATAAGCTTCATGAGGAATATATACATATATATATATATATATATATATATATATATATATATCTTACCTTTGTGTCCCCAAGCACATAGTCTATGTTCAGAATATTTGTTGGCTAAATGAGAAATAATAAAAACACTTTATGATGATGGATCTCACTTTCTCATATCTAAAATAATGGGGTTGAATTAAGATCTATAATCATCTACTGTCACTATAAAATGTTCTGATTCTAATTAAGCACTATAAATGCTTTATATTATTGTTGGACTAAATATTTTTAAATATTCCTTCTGGGTAAACCACTAAAGAAGAATGGTTATTCAGCCAGTGGATGTTTTAGATTAATTTCAAAAATCCTTTAAATTAATGAAATATTACCTTTCAATCATAATAACTAGCTCTCATTTCCATTGGCTTAAGATTGAAGAAATATCTTCTACCTTTACATTATAACACTGGTAGTTTTAAATTGTTCTATATGTGATTATTCACCTCTTAAACTTCTTTGGGGAGGCAGGGCCAGGTTTAGCAATATTTTTAGGTAAGTAAATTTTATCCCCCATATGCACACTGTTGTTCTGTTTCATCCAAATTGGGGGCATGCACACCATGCTAGCTGAAAAAACAATTAACCCTTTCATCCTTCCTGATGCCTACACCCCTTCCCATGAGGACCTGAGTAATGCCCCCCTCCACACATACAGTATGAATCACCATCTCCTTCTCCATTCAAACTTACCTGCCCTTGCTTCTATTTCTTCAGAGCCCTGATCTTTACTGGGTGTCAATGGTTGTAATGGGTTATTAACAAGAAAACTCATCCATTCTAATATGTTATATAGTTAATTAATGTTACCTCCCTCTAGATAATAGGGCATATGTCCTCTTAAAGGCTTTTAAGAAATGACAGTAATGGTGGAAATTTCAGGCACCACTGCAGACAGATGAGGGAGATGGATTTTTAAGCATGGGGGCCTCTCACTGATTTTCAAATTATTCCTTGGAGGCAGCCGCCAACTCTGCCCATAGAAAGCCTGGCTCTCTCTAGAGAACTTTATAAACAGCATGAATTTCACTGTTTGATGTGGGTGAAGTATAGTTCTCCCTGAAAAAATAAAATAAAATAAAGAAAGCTCTCAAGATAGTGCCTGTTTTTGCAGCTGTGGTTTAGATATTCTCAAGACTGAAATGATACCCCTCACTCCAAAATGAAACAGGTCAGCCCGCCCCTGAGAGACAGCTGAATTTGAAGGTGTCCTTAAGTAGCCAGCTCATTTACTTATCATTTTCATTTTGGATTTCAATTCAAACTGTAGGCACTGCTAGAAATGAAAGAAAAAGCTGAAATCCCATTGTGTGCCATGCTCTCTTAGAACATAATTTTTCCCTCCATCTGTGAATCTCCTGTTGATATCAGGGGGAGTCACCACGTGCAGAGAGGGGAGACACATTCCAGGAGAGGGAAGCCCATTATGTAGTTGAGAGCTAATTTTGCTTAATCTTCTTGATCTCCATAAAGAGCATTCTGAGACCCCACAGGATTTAAACAAAAAAGATAAAGATGAAGAGGGACTGCTCAAGTAGAGCCAGTGTAATACTTATTTATTAATGTCGTCCATCACAGTGTGTTTACACGCCTAACCAAAATTTAAAACTGTCTGATTGGGAACAGAGAGGAAAACCAATTGCTATATCAAGGCAAAACACTCACTCCATCCTTACATACTTACATTTGGAAAACGCAGTGAAATAATAGCGCCATATTAAAGATGTGTGCTTCCATTTAAAATGAAAAGAAAGATGAGTAAAAACATAAATCTGTGACCTTGGGCTTATCCTTATAGAAAGCTCATCTTGAGGAAGAAACTCTTTGTGCCTTAACAGCAGGATTAATATTAAAGGAGCCTTGTTCTTTACTTTACTCCAATGACCTCTGGAGAAGAGGGAGCTAGGAGAGGGAACCCAAAAAGGGCCAGGGGTGAGGGTAGTCTCAGCTTAGAGAGAACAACTTCGAAAGTAGAATCATCAAACCAGAATCTTAGCCTTGGAGAGGACCTTAAGGGCCTCTGGTTTCAGGCAAAAGGTAGTGTTTTTGTGCTTGAACTCTTAGAGTAGCAGGAACCCTCAGGCAGCCCATCCTAGATCTTGATGGCTTAGCACATTGGAAATTTCCCTCTTGTAATATTCTGAAATCTATGTCCTATAATTTCTTCTTATTGCTCCTCCTGTGCCCCTTGGAGCTGACCACACAGAATGAATTGAATGTCTCTTATACCATACAGACCTTCAAATATGAGAAGAGAGTTTTCTGAAGACGGCCTTTTCTTCCTCATTGCCTTAATCTGCACCTTAATAAGCTGTGATACCAATGCTGACAGTTTTCGAAACTTTCTGAAGCCTACCTCCTTCCAGAGACTCTTGTGGGGAAGTCAGACTTACCTTTTCAATGAAGTTTCTGAATTTAACCTTTTATTTGGGTGATTAGTTTACCTATAAGATTGTCTCCTTCGGGCAACAACTTTGAATGCTGCAAAATGAAAAGGCATTTGTTGAAAAGGAAGACAAACATGGTCCTTATGCACCTTTGAATCCTCTTCAGTACCTAACCCTAGCATTTATAGACACCAGGGATTAAAAATGCATTGAGAGAGAAAATGAATGAAGAATTCATGTATTTTAATATTTGCATAGGGCTTGATGCCTTATAAGGAATATAGTCCATTATTTGTATGTCATAATAAGCTTAAGGGGTCAGTAGAAAAGGTATTGTTATTTTATCTATCAATGAGAAAATTACAATTCAGAAATAAATGCATTACTGAAGAAAAGTCCTTTATGAAGAGAGAAACAACTTTGGATTTTTGATACCCTGTATTACTGCAGCATACCTTCATAGAATCTCAAAACAAACAAAATTTCCATCCAATGTTTACCTTATGAGTAAGTCACTAATTTTCACATTACATTTTTGTTTTAATATCATACATTTCTTGGCCAGAAGGGAAATATCTGAAAAAATTTTTTCTGATGTTGTGAAAAATCCTCAACAATAAACTATGCCTGCATTACGGAGATCGTCTATTTTTTAATCTCAAATTTTTACAATTAATATTATATTTACAATAAGAAAACTATTTTTGATAAGGTACATGTGAAGGAAGAAAAATTCAAATTCATTAATCTATCAAGTAAATATTTACTGAAATTCTATTGTGTACAAAATAACTTAGAATAATAAAAAAGGATCCAAAGTACAAAAGAGGGTGGCCCAACCCTGTAGGGAAAAATGACCAAATGGACATAGGTATGTGAAATAAAGAGAAAAGATAAAGGAAATGTATGCTGAATCATAGAGATAAAGTCTTTCTAGGGAAAACCTTAAAGGAATTTTGTTAGAGACAATGTATATTCTGGGTAATCGAGATGGCTGGTTGGCCTTGATAAACATGTGAAGGAATCCAGTATGCTCTGTACTCTCTTTGTTTTCTGTCTTTCATTCCTTTCAGGAAACCTTGATCATACCTAACACCATTCTGCCCAGGGTTCATTGGTAGGAGATAATGGAGGAAGGGACACATTTTCCACACTGACCTAGACTTCTTTGGTTACCACCCCCCAGAAGGTTTAAGAACCTACTGACGTACATACCAAGTTACTGTGACATGAGTTTCCTGGGGCATCAGCAATCTGCCGATAACTGGGAGCATTTCTGGGTGCCCAGGATGAGTTCTCACCTCCTGTTCTCCTGGGATGCCCAGCTCCCAGGCTCCTCCTCCAGTGCTCATGGGTTGGCTACCTATCCAGCAACACATTCTACTGTACCAGTGCTCTCCTGCTCCCAGATGTGCACCCCAATAAACTGGGGTGAAAAGCTCCTCTCTGTGGTCAGGCATGAAGAAACCCCTCCAAGGACACCTACATTCATCCAATCACTCCTTCAATTAAGTGGCCCCAACTGACTGATTAAACTTTTCAACTCTGATAGTCCCAAATTTTACCTTTAGTCATTGTGTTTATTTTATAACTCTTGAAATCTATTTGTGCTTTGATCTATATCTTTGTTAAATTTCTCTGGATCCTACTTGGAATTCAAACCTAGACCCAGTGTTTCCTTACAATCCCTAACAGTGCTGTTTACTTATGATGAATTTTTTTTAATTCCTACAAATAAAAGGATTTCCATAGCTTCTCCAACACTCCACAAATATTTCATGAGCAATGCATGCCAAAATGAAGCTCTCACTCTGGTAAACAGTGGCTTGGCATACATGCCATCGAAGCATTTGCAGACTGATAATATCTGGTAGGTACCCAGGGCACGGTGGACTGATTACTGCAGCTGTACAGAGAGAGGAGTGAGAAATTTCAGGATTAATCACAGCTCCCCTGCACACGTTTTGGGTTGCTGGACAAGCTGGTAAACATATACAACAATTACTTATAACAAAATTGTGATCTTGGTGCAGCTCCTAGAACAACACAATATTAAACTAAAAAAAAAAAACAAAAGGCAATGAACGTTATCACCATGAAATGATGACTCCTGTGGCAAGTACTATATGAGATGGTAAAACTAAATTCAGATTAAATGAAAGTCATTTCAAAGTTATGAAATGAGAAATTACTTTATTATTGTACTTAGCTACATATTCAACCCCCAATATAATATAGTTCTAGGGTGGATTATGTGACGTACATGGGTTGTCTTAGCCCATTTTCTGTTGCTTTAACAAAACACCTGACAATGTGTAATTTATAAATGAAATAGGTTTATTTAGCTCACATTCATAGAGGCTGGAAGATCAGGAGGCCACATCTTCTCACCTTCAATGAGGGCCTCAGACCACTGTGTGCATGGCAGAAAGAGGAAAGGGGAATTAGGCATGTGACGAAGACAGAAAAAAAGAGTCCAAACTCCTGATAGCTAAGCCATTTTGGCAAGAAAAACATTAATCAATCCTTTCATGCGGGAAGAGCCGAGCCTGCATGACCTCAAGTACCTCTTAAAGGTCCCACCACTTTTCAGCATCATTATATTGGAGATCAAACCTCAACATAAATTTTGATGGAGCAAGCTCTATTCAAGCCATATGGACTTCCTGAAGCTTGTTTAAAATTCTGACATCATGGTTTTCTGTATTTTAGGAGTTTGCTTCCTCATTCTGAAGTTGATTCTCATCTGTTCTGATTCAGAGGGATGAGCCACAGATCTCAAATATGAAACTCTGAAACTCTGAAGTAGCTGAGTCCCCATCTGTTGAACAACACATCACACATGGGTCTGATGTCCAGAATATAGTTAATCTCTCCCATTTGTGACCTCTCTTTTCAACATTCCCCAATGGCTCACAGTTTGGTTCCAGCCCTTCATTTGTCGACCCCTGACTATAGTGATTCTTATTCTGTCCCAGGTCCCTCTATGAACCTCTGGGCTCTATTTTCTCTTAGGTGCCATCATTACAATGAAATGCTCCTCTATACCAGAAAGATTTTTTTAACTTCCAGAACACCCACTTACTCTAGAAGCATATCTTTTTAAACATCTTTAAAAGCATTTGTGTGTCTCTTTTCACCCTAGGTGTAGCCTGACATTTATTAGGTCCTAGGTTAAAAAAAAAAATAGAAACCAATGCACGATGCTAATAACTGTGAGATAACTTAATAGATATGAATGTTTCACCAAGGTGTTGCACAAAAAGAGGCCTATTAAGTTGATGTGCAAATCTGAAGGAGAAGAAAGAGTAATTCTGTTTAATAAGATGTTTCCAGCATTATCTTACTAATTTGCTGAGGAGCAGGTACAAGGCCATACAGCACTTGTAAAGTAATTAGAAATCTATGATAATTGTTTTTTTAATTAACAACAAAATTTGAAGAAAAGAAACTGCTACCCATTCCCACTTCTCTTCTGGATTAATTGTGTTACATTCAGGAAAGGCTGCTTATGCACAAGAGATTTTCCCATTCCAAATTACAAGGTGGAGATGAGCAGATTGGATACTCTTATGTAATTTATGAAGCCAGAGAGGACCCCTTTAATGTTGCAAGGAAACCTGCTGATCATTTCTGACAAATTTTGGTCCCTTATTAGAGGACAGAAGATCTCACTATAGATGCTTGCTTTCCCCTGACCCCTTCATGCCAGGTTCCATCCTCAATTACTGAAGGTTACTGAGTTGCATAAATCCAACAAGGAGAATTCTGGTCATCAGCAGTGATGACAAGGCCATCAGCGTAGATATAATGAGCCCTGCATGATCTACAGGAAGCAAAAAAGAATATTACTGTGATAAATCCAGGCACTTCATATGGTAAGCAAATGACTGATCACTTAGGTAGCCAGAATTGGCCCCTGTGTGTTTAGGCTTCCATCTTCTTTCATTGTCAGCTATTCTGTCTACTCCTGTGTTCCTCTAAGCTGAGATCAAACATCCCTTCCAACGAAGAAAAAAGTGCTCATGGGCATTCCTCCAAAACTGAGTTCATCCTCTCTTGGAATCTTACCAAATTTTGAAGCTTACAATTTACAATTCCAGACATCTACTGGAAATTAGTTTTCTTCTGTAATATTTTTACCAGCTCCTTGGCTTGGTGGTGCTTCTGTGTATATTTTTATCTTTTGTATTCCAGAATGTAAAAGGACACCATTGTTGCTTCATTCTCTACTATGCCTAGGATTGAGTTTATGCTTTTAGGTGGGATGAAGGATACAGAGAAGTCCCCAATCCCTTGCACATATAAAAATGACAATTTGGAGAAATGTAAAATGCCCCAAATGTGGTTCTTTTTGCCTTTTTAATGGCCACTGAAGGAGATGGAAGGCCCATTGTCACAACAACAAACAGTCATTCATAAAATAAAAATATACTTGTAACTAGATGGCTATACATTCCCATCTGCCCAAGGAAAGTCTTGGCTAATGCCTGCAGTCCTGGCATAATTATTGAAAAATGCCCTTTTTTAGCCTCAAAAGTATCCCTGTTTAGATAATAAATTATATGGTGATTCTATTTTTAATCAAATTGGAAGAAAGAATTCTTCAAGCTTTTTAAGGTTATCTTCTGGGTCAAAATGAGATTTCTACTTGTGCTCAACCTCAAAGAAAAAATGCTTCAGGTTTTGGGTTCTGGTTACATCTATCTTTTTTTTTAAGTTTTTTGTTTGTTTGTTTTGTCTTCAAGAATCTAATCTCTATACCTTTGCAATTAGATGCAAAAACCATTCCATATGTGAAAATGTAGATTAAGTTCTTTACATTTTCTTAGTTTTACATTAAGTAACTGAAATCAACAAATATAGAAAATCCATCTGTTTTCACCAATGGTTGTAGACCCAAAAGACTTGGATGAATGTCCCACATTCATTTATTTATTCAGTGGATACTTAATGAGTGTGAGGGAATGTGCTAAGTGCCATGGACATCAGAATCAAACCAGACACAAGGTTTCCCTCATGGACATGAAAGAGAGCAGATAACGTTAAGAAACAAATCTGATAAATGTCCAGAAGGGAGACTATATAGTACCAAGTCCAATGGGAGGGGAGAGGATATTTTTTTCAGGGGAAATGGAAAATATACTGATAATCTTCCTGGCTGTTAAGACTTAGACTACTTCCCCATCAGCTGATAAAAAAGAAATTCTCCACTTATTTTGACCACAGATTACCTTATGATGCCCCAGTATAAGCCACAGCAGCCAGAAAGAGCCAACCACAGTGCTGGTAAAGATGAGGCACCCAGCAGCTGCCGGGTGGACTTCTAAGGTGGCCTCCACTGACATGGCGAAGACGGAGATGGGGAAGGTTAAGGGCCCGTCCTCTGCTCAGGAGAAGGTGATGGGCCTGCAGACCTGTGGCTTTTTGTCAACTTGTCAGTAGGGCCTGGGCCTGGGCTTCCCAGATCAGTCATCTCAGAAATGCCAGCAATCAGCTGCACACCCAGCCACAAAACTTGGATGGCAACATCTACCCACCTGTAGCTGCAGCAGAACACCAGGTTCTGAGGGTCGTGGTGACTATGTCATTTTATTCCCTGTAAAAACACATTGAATGATTGTGATGCAGCATTATTCTCTTGATTTTTACTGATAGTATAAGAAATGACCATATGAATACATTTTCTGCATCTTCTCTAAAGCCCACTATTAAAGATATTTTCTTTTATTATAGTAATCTACAGTTAGATTCTTGTTTGAATTTATTTCCGGGAACATTTTCTTCTTACCAACTGGAATATATCCTTTTATTAGAAAATGAATACTACATGACTCATAGAATTTCTTTTTTGGCCTTTGTGACCTGCACAGGAACTAAATTTAATGTGCAATTGTAGAAAATATCCCCAGCTTAAATTTCAGATCCAATGATCTCCTCCACTCGTTTGTATGGCTCTTAATATTTCAACCTTATGTTAATGTCTTATTGCATATGTGTAACTCATATGACTGTAATAGGTAGATTCTATCATGTATTAGATATATTTTGTATATATTAAATAAAATACAAAATCTTTTGAAACTCTAAAATTTTCATGAAAGTGCTAAATGAAGTATTCACCTACAATCTAACTGTCTTGTGTATATATAGATTCATATAATTCTGCCCACTCCTGAGTGCCTACCACAGTGCTTGGCATGTATTTGTTGAATAAAAAAATAAATGAATACCACATGGAGTATATTCTCAAGATTATAGTAGAAGTAAAATTCACCTTAATGATGCCCAGATCCCTTCATTTTCTGAACTAAATGTGTAACGAACAATGCTGAAAGTAAGTTAATCATCTGTGACCAAGATATGTCTTCTCATTATTCGAATATTTCATGGTATTTGATATAGCAGGGGCTTGAATTGGAATAAACTTAAAGAAAATCATTTCTGAAAATATAAAGAAAATCTTCCACTTAGTAGCAGAATACCAGTATATCTGCATCTCAAGGAGCCCATTTATTTTCAGTTTCCAGAGCTGAGGTTCCCCTTTGGAACTACAGCAAATTAAGAGGTGTGTGATTCTTGGAGCTTTGTCTCTTTTACATTAATAAAGACTAATCATGTTTAAACATGTTAGCACAGCAAGTCCAGAGATGTCGGAGAGGATGCCAGCTCTAAAGTGAAATTAGTAGTGTGAAGGAAGCTATGGGAAAAATCGTGGAGAGAAATTGATTGAAAATGAAAATGAGGTGTCTTTTGAAGAAGATGGCCTGTAAGCCTGACAGTGTGAACTGAAAAAGTAAGGTTAAAAATGTAATCAGAAAAAGCTGGCTTCTGTGATATTAGAATAACGCTTTGGCCATTCACAAAGCAACTGCATTTAAAGGAGGAAAAATCATACCTACTATGTACATATTGTACAGAAGATAGTTTTCTGAAAGGAATCCTGAGCTGAAAATTCTTGGTGTACAAGAAAAGAAATGAAGGAGGAAGAAAAAGTGAGGTCATCCTTTAAACCCAGTCAAATCTTTCTTTTCATAAACACACACACACACACACACACACACACACACACACTTGCCTTGCCCTTACCATCTTTCTTGATGCTTTTATTTTTTTCATTTGTTCTTTTGCTTCACCTCTTAATCTTTGAAACTCTTGGATTCATAGGTGTATACAGAACTTTCCCACCACACTGATGAGACCCCTCTGACAACACGAGCCAGCTGACCACCACCACCAGCATTTGTTGGGAAACTTGACTCCCTGTCCTATTGCTGCTTGCGTGAAATGTTAGCGTTTTAAGCACTCTTCAATAATGATGTGATCCCATAGCCATCCCTCATGATTACTAGGAATGATTAAGGCATCACCTGGGGGTATTAGGTACTATGTTTATGATAAGAATGGTCACATGTACCACATTATGACACAAAGAGTAAAACTTATACATTTTCTTTGAAGCTCCTTTATGAGGGGACACATACACACTCATGGGGTACATATTATAAATCTGGCTATACTTGAACCACACACCACTTTTTTTCTTTTCTTTTCTTTTTTAATTTGGTACCAAGGATTGAACCTAGGGATTCTTAACCACTGAGCCACATCTCCAACCCTTTTTATATTTTATTTTGAGATTTTGAAACAGGGTCTTTTTAAGTTACTTAGGACCTT
Source organism: Aplodontia rufa (assembly GCA_004027875.1). Classification (NCBI taxonomy): domain Eukaryota; kingdom Metazoa; phylum Chordata; class Mammalia; order Rodentia; family Aplodontiidae; genus Aplodontia; species Aplodontia rufa. Next base: position 112,130 of record PVKS010000627.1, on the reverse strand, counting down.
GCCAAGTTGCTAGGGCTGGCTTTAGACTTGCAATCCTCCTGCCTCAGCCTCCCAAGTCACTGAGATTACAGGCATGCACCACCGTGCCTGTCACACGCTGCTTTTTAACTATCATGAGCAGTTCACAAGCTGCACAGTGAGAATCACCACTTTAGGGTAAGTCATCCTTACACATAGGAGTCAGGACTTTTGAGGACCACGCTTATTTCACCATAATTCCTTCATGCTAGAAAGAATTTATTTAGTTATCTTTTTATGTTGTGTTCTACTGTAGGTTAAACATTTGGGGTCATTTTGCATTAATACAAATTTCCATCATGGGGCACCTATTTCAGGTAATTATTTAAATCTATAAGAATGAGAATGAGGAGGAAGAAAAGAAAAATGATTCATTTATGCTTACTATAAGCTAAGAGCTTTCTGTGCTTTATTCCATTAGAGCATCACACCATTGAAGCCAGGATCATTTTTATCCCCACTTTACACACACACACACACACACACACACACACACACACATAATATGATGGATTGAAAGAGCTAAAATCTGTGTGACTGTAAGTGCAGCCATGGAGAGCCCAGGTTTACCAAACAAGAAGTAGGTCACAGAGCTCCAAACTGCTTTTTCATATCTGTCTTACCCCAAACCAATATTGCAGAAGATCTCTCACCAATACAACTGTCCCTAGCAGTACAATTGCTTACTTCCCCTCACTTAACTGATCATTTTAATGAAAATAAACAGGTAATTAAATAATCAGGGATTAATCAATTAGTACAGACATGTATGGAGCTAAATATTCAATATATTTAAGGATGTCTGAAAAGGTTTTACACTTTGGAAAAATGTTACGTATTCTAAGCAAAATTACTACCAGTCTTAGCTAGGGATATGTTTCTGCTTCAAGGTTCTGTTTATGAAGCCATTCATCTAACGGGGAAACTGAGCTCCCAGTGCTCTCAACAATGGATCGGTGACGCCAGGGAAACCGGGTGCGAAGTGAAAGGGAAAGGCATATCCTAATTTCTTTTCACCCCTTTCCCCCTTTCCCATTGAATAGTCGACAAGCTGCACAGCTTGTGGGTGAGTTGATCAGTAGGAGTGAGTAGAGGCTGAGGTAGACAGTTCTCCCAAATTAGCCCGCTGCCAGTCTTGGCTCACTGGCACTTTGACATAGACTTTAGGACGCAAGTTTTACAGCAGTGGCACTTTGGCAGGATACCATTTCACAAGGAGCTTCCAGCTTAGAAAAAGAGAACAGGCCTATTATTACTGGATGCTTGAAATTCATGGGCCTTGCAAATGGAGAGATGTGTTTGTCAAGGAGTCCACATTTAAAGAAATACTGGATGTTGACTTTCTGTGTGGGTGAAACTCACTTAACCCTCTGGGAGCTCACATTTCAGCTAAGAAAGAGCAGTGGTTAGCTGGATTCAGAAGAAGGAACAATAAGGATTATAAATTATCTTCTAACACCCAAATATACTCCAGAATGCACAACATTAATGAACATTTATAAATGCCAAGAATAAAGCATTTAGAGCGAAGGCTGATGTTAGATTGTACCTATTTGTCATAGGATTTCACTGGAAGCCTTTTAAGTAAATTCCTGTAGTTCTGAGGAATAATTTGTAGGTTGACACAATGCTGTGATATGTTGCAGATGCTGTAAGCCCTGTAAAGCTGAGAGTGTACGACCAGCAGTACCCCTCCACCTCCTTATACTCTTTCTTAAGTTGTAAGCAGAAAACCGTAGTCTAGGAGCCACAAAATGTAAAGAAGTTTAAACTCATGAGATGTAAAGGAAGGAAACCTAATCACAAATACAACATGAGAAATTTGTCTCACCTCTAGCCATTGAAAGTAAGGAATTGACTTTTAATCAAACTCAACTAAGCAAAGTTGACCCAAGACACAAGAAATGATAACTGTCATTGAATTATAATTTGCCGTAATTGGGAAGTAATTCACAATATGATTAAAACTTTTATTACCATTTCATCACCATAACCTACTTTTTCCTATGATTCCTCCAGTATTTGAAATCAAATTAATACAACCATGCTGTTTCCACATTTTGCACCAATGCACCCTATAATGCCCATCGTGAAATCACCATAGGATATTTTTAAACTTTAGAAGGAAACACACGTGTCAAATATGTTTGGTGCCCCACAAATTACCACCTTGAAGTTGTCTCAGTCTCAACGTTAGATTGTGCTGGGTTACTTTTGATGACATCATGTCTTTGTAGAACTGGGATATCAGCAGTTGTTATGAACAAATGCCACATGAAAACTGATGTAGAATGTGGAACAGGAACTAAAGTCAGCAAGATCGAAACAAATTCCAAAGCTTCAGAAACTGTGTGGTACCCAAGAGGCACAAAGCCCATTTTTATGTTATATTAGATAAGAATTAAATAAAAATTCCTTCAATTTATGTGTATTTTTCAAATGGTCACTAAGTCGTCAAAAATTATGTGTACCTAACAGCGTAATAGAATTGTTATGTTTTTATTTTTTGGACTGGGAATACTGTGAGGAAAAACTGCTGAGATGCTAAGGCCACTGTGAGCCACAAAGGTTTGAGAACCTCAGATGTGCACATTTCTCCTGATACTCTGCCCCACATCTCTTCCTCACACATGCACATGCCAACACATAGATTAAAAGGATTTCTTCCTCTTTTTCTATTCAGTAGATATTTCTTAAGCATCAAACGTGTTTGAGGCACTGAGTTTGGGTCTAGATATGCAGCGCGAGCAGAACCAATAGTCTCTCTTGTGATGAACTTCAAGCTTTAAGAGGCAGTCACTTAAGTGAATAAGTCAATAAGAAAACATGGGAAACAAAGGCTCCAATGAGCAAGAAAGGGAGCTGTCTCTCCCTCTGGAAATAGCTGCCAGTCTCCCTTGAACACATACTCCTTGCTTTACCCCAAAACTTATGACTCTCAAGGTAGTCCCCATTATCCTTTTTTTTTTTTTTACTAGAGAGAGGGAAAGTGAGAGAGAGAGAGAATCAATTTTTATTTAGCTTTTCGTTTGGCTTTCGTTGCTCCAACACTTCGTTGTGTACGTGTTGCTGGGGTTTGAACCCGCATCCCTGCATATGCAAGGCAAATGCTGAAGCTACTGAGCCACCACTCCATCCACCCCATTATCTTTTGAACGTGTATCTGCTTTCCTAAATAAAGCTGTGTCTCTGGGGCTGGGAACAGGGACAGAGAACAGCAGAATAAGAAAAGATTTCTTCCTGTTATGGTTTGGATATGAGGTGTCTCTTGAAACCTCATGATTACATCAGGAGAGCTATAATCCAACAATAGACTAATCCATTTGATGGTTTGATAATTTGAAATAACTACTGCATAGGTGATAACTATGAATAGGTGGGTTGTGGCGGAGGAAGTAGATCACTGGTGACATGGCCTTGGGGATTGCGTCTTGTCCCTGGCTCCGGGCTTTCTCTCCCCCTCCCCTGCCTCCTTCCTGGCTGCCCTGAGCTGAGCAGCTTTCCTCCTCTATGCCCACACCCTCCACCATGATGTTCTGCCCCACTGGCACCTTGAGCAGTGGAATCAGCTGACCACAGATTGAACCTCTAAAAATGGAATCCCAAAATAAACCTTTCCTCCTCTAAGTTGTTCTGACCTGGTATTTTTATCAAAGTGACATAAAGCTAACACACTTTCGAACCCCATTTTTTTTTCATTCACAAGGCAACAAAATTATACTTTGCTTACCTACTCAAAAATCTTTAGAGAATCTTAAACCACAAATGCCCCCTGCTCACCCTGCTGTGGAATAAGCAATATCATGACTAAAACATAGAAATTGTATGAAAGAAAATGCCAGGGACAAAGAACTCTGGGCATTTATGTAGTCTTGAGGCAGGGAAAACAGGTGTGCTAGGCAGGGATCCGGGGTCAGGAAGAAGAAAAGGAAAATAGGATGAGGTATGGAGGAACTTCATGGAAGGTCACATCTTCACGCAGTTCCTGCTGAATAGTCTGCTATGCCAAGAAGTTAGCCGCTCCAGAGTCTGTCACTTCCCACCTACATGCTCCCAAGGGCCAGGGAATAAGATAAGAGAAACAGGAGAATGCCATTGAAAAGAAACACAAGAGACTTGCCACTTGAACTAAATCAAGTCCTATTTGTCACAGATGCTCAAACAGCTAAAATTGTGCACAGAAGATTGCTTACTCAACTCAGGATTGGCTTCTCCACTCCCTTTTTTCTAGTAGGAAGGATTCCTAACAGAATTGCTATATACTACCACAGCACCCTTACCCATAGCTTCATAGAGAGGTCACAGTGCATCCTCCCAATCAAAAACAGCTACAGCTAAACATTGCTTACCAAAGAGAACTCCCCAAAGCTCGAAGTAATAAGAAGAATTATGACTAAAACCAAACTTCGCACCTCTATTCATACATGTCCTTATTCTAAAAAGATTGTGGTTGACCCCAAGGGAAAGCCAGAACTGTCATGGAGACCATGCCTCTCCTGATAGAGTGAGATTTCAGAAATATAATATCTGTCTTTCTTTTCAGACTTGCCCAACTTACTAGTGATGCTTGGAAAGGTCAATCATTCTGGACCATCAAAGAAAGGACAATGCATTATGAGTTACAATTTAGAGACTATTATGGGTTTTTCTGAGACTCCTCTTGGTGGAGGAACGCAGGGGTAATAGGATGATCTCCTGCCTACATTTAGCAAATTAGGGTTAGAGACTATCCTATGCCATCCAACTTAAAACTATGCAACTCACTACAGGTTTTCTCAGCAAGGGCAGTAGAGCAATTTGTCCTGCATAGGGGAAAAGGAGAAATGGAAGGACAAGAGAAAAAAGGCAATTTGAGACATGACACAATTTTCATCTACCTCAAGGTGTAGAGACAATGCTTCTCTTTGTTTTTACGCTACTGCGAGGATGCTGTAATCATAGAGTAATTTCCAGCTCGTTCAGCTCATGAACCTTCTATGCAGGAGCCATCCTTATTTCCTCATTGACCCATGGCATGCGACAATGTTGGCTGTGCCACTGCTGTCAAATGTTCACAGCTGCTGGAGAATCTTCTGCACAAGGATGGTCTCTCTCTCTCTCTCTCTCTCTCTCAGCTGAATTAGAGTAGTTCTGAAGAAGGAAAGTAGATTTTCAAAAGAAAAAAGAGAACGTTAATACTTGAAGGATTCTTGTTTTTTGAAAGTATCATCATGTTGTTCAGTACACAATTTAGCACTTCAATTGCACGATGTCTTATTTCATTCTCTGCTGGAATTGCTAAAGTCTAGAGCTGGACATGACCTCAGACCACATATAGTGAAACCCTCTAATTTTAAAGTTTTTAAAGAGAACCTACGAAAATGTTTTTTGGCAGGGAAATAATCAGTAGCCAGATTTTCAGATTTCTGGATTGGTGTAGAAACCTATTCTGCCTGTGTCAGATGTCCTAGAAGACAGTCAGTCTAAATTTGCAAGTATGAATATATCTTCATAATAGTGCTTAAGTTCTCACATAATGAATTTTCAAGTTTTATTTGATTTTTACATTTCTCTTGTAAGTCTAAGAAGGAAAATTTGCAAAAAAAAGAGATATCCAGACAGAATATTATGAAGGGTATAGCCTATTTTTTTTCAAAATTTAATTCTAATAATAGCTCACTTTTATTATAGCTTACTCTACTGTTGAGATACTAAGCAGGTTAACTCATGTCAATCACTCAAAATCAGTTCATGTTACCTCATAAATGGGCAAACCACTGTGATGACTGATGCTTCCAGTTACTGGGCAAGCATTACTCTCTTGTCACTGCATAGATTTGGCAGTCCTATTTCTTGTCACTATAGCATAAGAGGAAGCATTTTTCTGTGAATGTTGTCTTTCTGACTTTGGAGCAAGGGTGAACACAGCTGTCTTGGTTAACTCATACTCATGGTTTTCCCGGGATGTAGACTTCAAATGCCAAACCAGGCCAGTTTCAAGCAACTGTGTATTCCTCCTCTTGCTCAGTATGTCCTCTGAGTGCCCAGGAGTGTGTACAGCCCATTCTAATGAGGATGGTCAAGCACTGCTGGTCTCTGAGCATCCATCTACCTCTGTCTTCGTGTACCCCACTGTTAATCCAGCTAGTGAAACTGTGGTCCCTCTTCTTGGCACAGGGATCACTCCCCAGAAGCTCGGCCTTCTCTCCTACAAGCAAGGCAACATGTTGGCTTGCTTTGAACTACAGATTGTCTGAACTCTGGATGTGACACTCATTTGATACTCAACTTGGTCATCTGCCCTGCTTCGGGGCTTGCCACAGGTCACTCTGGCTGTCACCTTGGTGATGGTCATTGGCCAGCCACTAGCCTCAGCTCTGTCCCATAGACAGTGGGGTCTGAGATCATGTCTCAGACTTATGTCTGCCCAAACAAGCCACTCTGCCATCCCAGCTCAGAATTCTAAATACCAAATATGCAGAGTCCCTCTCCTGAGCCTTTAGTTTTGCCATCCCTCCCAATTCCACCACACCAATGCTGGAAGCCAGGTAAGCCTGGACGCTAAGGTCTCAGTGCCTGCCTTTCCCTCCTCTCTTCTCTTGAAGACACACCACCACCAAAGGGCTTTATGTTTTCTCCTGTTTGGACTTTTCCTCACATCAGGTTCTCCATGTCACTACAGCAGAGTTGGCATGTGGAGAGACACTCAGAAACTTAGAAAACCTCAAACTTGGAGGAGGGGAAGGACAAGGGTAAGCAGCGGGGACTTAATTGGATCAAACTATACTCCATGCATTTATAATTATGTCAAAATAAATCCTGTTATGTATAACTATTAAGAACCAATTTAAAAAAAAGAATTTGAGTTTGCTACCGTAAGCTAAGCAATGGCCTCCTGTGCCAAGAGAGCCTTCCCCAAATTGAACATTATCAGTGTGGTGGATGAGCACTTACTAGGAAACTTGCTAAATAAACCCACAATACTTCCAAAAATATTAGCCTCGTATATTATAGTTAGTTAATTTGGTACTATCTTTCTCACTGACTTTTTTTCCTCTATTTTTTACTACTATGATTGCAAATGAAGCTATTCAGAATGGAACAGAAAGATTCTTGTACCTGATAGCAATGTGTAAAAGATCATCCTCCCCTTGCACTGCCAGCAAGAAGCAACCTGCTAAAACAGCAAGTCACAAATCACTGCATGCCTACCATTCAAAATGGCTATTTAAATTAATTTCCTGAAAGGACTTTTTCTTTAGGCCACAGGAGAAAAAAATAACTTAAGTTTTATCTTGAAGTATAAGATATTTTGTTTACTTACTGATGATTTCCATTTCAGATACATTACCTTGTGTGGGTTTTCCATGTATCTTATAAGTACTAGCCTATTAGAGCTCACTGGGTCCCAAGAGATGATTAATAAAATCTCTTAATACTTTTAATAAAAACTATTTAAAAACTATTTTTGGAGCACTTTTAGGTGCTGAGAAAAATGGAGTGGAGAGAGAGCTCAGACACCCTCTGCATTGACCTCCCCATTATCAATATCACCTGCTATAGAGGTACATTTATTACAACTGGAGAGCCTATGCTGACACATCGTGATCACCTGAACTCCACAGTTAGCAGGAGGCTTCACTCCTGCTGTTGTACAATCTATAGGTTTGGACAGATACGTAAGCAAGTGTATCCATCGTTATAGTAGCATACAGTATTTTCACAGCCCAAAGTCACCTTTGTGTTACACTCATTCATCCCACCCTCCCTGAAAGCCCTGGAAACCACTCATCTTTTTTCTGTGTCCCTAGCTTTGTTTTTGCCAGAAGGTCACATACTTGGGAATCACTCAGTATGTAAGTTTGCAGACTGGCTTCTTTCACCTAGTAATATGCCTTTAAGTTTTTCATATTTTTTTCACGGCTTGATCATTCATTTCTTTTTTAGGACTGAATAACATTTCAATGGTCTGGATGCTCACACTTGAGTACACTTTGGTACAGCCACTTTGGAAGACAGTTTGGAGATTTCTTACAGAGCTAAACATACTCTTACCATATAATCCAGCAAATTCCACTACTAAATAATTACCCAAAGTTAAAAATTTATGTCCACACAAAAACACTGCCCACATTGGGCTAGAGCAGTGGGTTGGCAGTTATGGCGCCTGCCCAGCATGCATGAGTATGCTAGTTCGAACCCTGGCACCATGTACACAACGGTGTCTCTGAGCAGTGAAAGTCATGTGAAAAACTAAATAAAAATTTTCTCTCTTTGTCCCTCTCTCAAAAAAAAAAAAAACTGCCCCCACATGTTTGTAGCAGCTTTATTCATAATTGCCAAAACCTGGAAGCAACCAACACGTCCTCAGTAGGTGAATGAAAAAGCCGTGGATCATCCACACAATGGAATATTATTCAGCACTTTTAAAATGTTTTTAAACCAATAGTATCATGAAGCATTTCGTTTCCTCAAAAAGATAATTTTACTCAAGAATCCCATATTGAAAAAGCAATGGTACTTTGTGGTTGAGAGCAGGATGGAGCCCTGGAGCCTGACCCTCAGTGACTGCGGATAAACAGGCCTTGCAGAATCCTAAAGTATTCTTTTTAAAGCATTGACGACCCCCACTGCAAACCAACAAACCCAGATTCACAGAGGCTACTACACAGTCCCAGACTGCACTGCAGGTCTGGATTAGAGTCTTTCCACTGGTTCATACTTGCTCATATTTTATTGTAACAAAAAAATGCTGTATTTATTAAAGATTTTACTGTTTAAGTTGTATGCCTATTTTAAACATCTGACTTATTTTGGTAACTGTTTTTTTTTTTTGTGGTGACATATCTTTAAGCTGTGCATCAATAGAAGAAAATAATGATTTGATTTTTAAAAATTCTGTGCTCAAGAAACTTATGAAAAATCAAGATGCAGCTTTACTATTTACCATCACCTCTTTGAATGGGAATTTGAAGTATTCAGTTAAATCCTAAAACAAGCCAAGCATATCCCAAGAGAAATTTCAAGAGATGATTCTGAAATTTGACTTCATTAAGTCATTATTTGACATAAGCAAGTATAACAGAAGTTGGTGATTTAAACATTAATATCAGGACAAAGAAAAAAATTAAACTGGTCAGATCACAAAAAGGTGAGAGGCTTAGATTTGAGGGGTTTTTGAGGAGGCTTCATTTACAAATCTAATTTCTGATGTTTGAATATCCAGTAAGTCTTATTATGTTTTGGAGGACTTTGTGCAGATGTTTAAACTTCAGGAACTATGAGTTCTTTAAAGCCATGGAAGATTGATTTCATGTTTTTCTTTTAGAGCATTTTGATGTGGACTTGGCAAAGAATGAGGTTCCTGTGCTAATTTCCTCTTGCTCTATGTAATTAGTCAGAATTTTAAATGAGGCAACAGGATATAATTGTCTACTGACCATTGCAGCCCATTTGTTTATGACACACTCCCCAGGCTTTCAGATGTACAATATTATTACCCACCTCTTCATTTGTGTAGCTGTCTCTGTCCTCTTTTTTAATTTCTCCAGTTCTTCTCCCCTCAGTCTCCACTTCCTTTGTGGGCAATACAAGAAGGCACTTTTCCTTCCAGCTGGCAAGGCATTAAGGAGGTCTGAAGGGGGTGTACAGGAGTGACTTGCACACTCCCCGGAGGCCAATTACTCTTGGAATCCTCCTGATCTGCCCTGATCAGGGAGCAGGACTTCCTCTCACAGCCAATTGTGCTGCCTGGGAGCCACCTGATCAGCCCTATTCCTACCCAGTATTTAAATTAGGGCGTCGCCAGTCCTGGACTCACGTCAGGGCCTCTAGGTAACACTGGGGAATAAATTAACATGCTACTGTTGTTCCAAAGCCACATGGACACCATTATTAGAAACCCATCAGCAATAAAAGGAGCTGTTATGCAAGTCTCAAGAAGAAAGGGGATGAAATAGCATCATGGCAATTGTCTGCACTTGCACTGTGTCTTAATACAGAAATTAGCATGTTGCCTTTGTTCCTTTGGTGGAAAGGCAATTACAGTTTAATATGGCATCACATTATGTACCTCGTAGTATAACTTTCCTGCAAGCATTTCTTTTAGGATTACCAAATACAGTAAAAAGCAAAGAGAGCGAGAATAGGTACAGCCCTTATTCACGTGCTGGACCTGTAATCCTAACCACCAGTGAAAGGCTAATGTGAATGGTCAAGCGAGTTTAGAGAACACTTGTTTAACAAAGCAAAGACAGACAGGGAAGGATATGAGAAAATGACTAATAGGCAAGTTAGCAGACATCAAACAAACTGGCTCTGAGTAAGAATTATTTGAGAAAATATATGTTTCAAAATCGATAGCAAAGCACTTTACAGAATTTTGGAAAGTAAAGGGAAGGTCTTTGAATTTATTGAGGACAAATCTTGGCAGGACACCATGATGAAATACTTTCATTTTACAGGAGGAAAAAAAGAAGAAAGAAAAGAAAAAAAACATATCTTTGTTGAGGTTTCTTGCATTATTCCCCCCAAGGTGGTTTGTGATATTGCTACTGAAGTTGTGAGTGAATTTCCACAATAAGTTTAACAGTCCTTTACATTCAGAGTACACATCTACTATGCAATTATGTTTATTTATCAGCCCTTTTACTTTTCACTATTTTTATAACCTGCATTACACTGTCCTAAAATAAATGCCAAAGAAAAGGGAAGGGAAATCATAAATAACTCAAACAACTTTTTTAAATTAGGCAATAAAAAACATTTTTAGGGAAAGTGCATTGTCATTCTTGTGTCTTGAAAATTCACAGATATAATAATAACATGAAATTAATAGTACAGTTGTTACTATTTTTAAAAACTACAACTCAAAAACGATGACACAATAAAAATAACTTAGATTTTGGAGAATATTTTAAAGTGTTTATTGTTTAAGCCAGTCAAATTAACTAAATTCTAATGCTTATTCCAGAATATATTTGGTTTTTTTTATTGGGGGAGAATTCTAAAATTGCATAATCACCCTAATTCTTATTATTTTTCTCTTTGGCCCAGACTCACTAGGAATAGCAAGTAAAATTGTACCAATAAAAATAAACAAAAACATTTCAAAAGTATTCACTTGTTGAAATCCATGCCTTAAAGGAAAATCCATATTTGCATGCATCCTATTGGTTTAATTTCTATTCAAAAATACTTAGTTATCTTCTGTCACAGTTTATGCCTTTAAACTAGATAGTTCTTTACCATAAAAAGAGTTGAAGCAAATTGATTTTTGAAATAGTGTCTCAATAAATGGACAAATGCAAGAAATGAAGAAACATGAGAATTTTCAACTTTACTGGTGATCATGTAAATAAATACAGATAGCATCAATAAGATTTATGACTTAGTCAAATGTGCAGACTCAAAAATAAAAACGCTGATGAATGTATAGTGAGGCAAGCAGTCACCAGCAGTGTGATAGTACAACATTTCTGGAAAGTAATTTAATAATCTTTATCATAGGTCTTAAATTTTTCATTGCTGTAGCTAATTTCAATTTTTTTTTAAGAGAGAAGGACAGTGAGAAAGAGAAAGAGACAGAGAGAATCCATTTTTATTGAGTTTTTCGCATGGCTTTCGTTGCTCTGACACTTAGTTGTGTAAGTGGGTGCTGGGGTTTGAACCCGTGTACTCACACATGCTGGGCAAGCACCGTAACTGCCGAGCCACAGCTCCAGCCCCCAATTTCACTTCTTGAACTACATATTAAGAAACTAGCACAGAATTCAGTCAGAAGTGTGCTAATGCAATTTTATCACATGTTATTATTATAATTAAATTATTCCTTACTTGTATGACAACAGGCTAAGGAAATTGAATTGCATCATACGTAACACTGTGCAGCTATCAAAATCAATTGGTAATGGGCTGGAGCGGTGGCTCAGCGGTTTCGGCGCTTGCCTGGCAAGCACGAGGACCCGGGTTCAAACCCCAGCACCACGTACACAACTGAATGTTGGAGCAACTAAGGCCATGTGAAAAACTAAATAAAGTTGTTTCTCTCTTTCTCTGTCTCTCTCACTGTCCCTCTTTCTTAAAAAAAAAAAAAATCAATTGGTAAGAATTTTTTGTGGAAATGGAAAATTCATGTAACATGATCTTTAACTTAAAATAAGATTTGGAAAAGAGCGTACAGTTATATTCTAATCATATTTTTAAATACATATACATTTGGAGCATTTGCTCTTTGAACTCAGTGATGAGCTGTAAGGAATTCTGAATAGTGGCAGGGAAAGACCCAGAGAAAAAGTAGAACTGGTTCGTGTTCCAGTGAGCTCAAGTCAGGCACCATTCTTGTAAGGGTGCCAGTTGTGTGGGCAGATCTTCCAGACAAGCCCTTTTACCTACTGAAAGTCACTGAGTGACTGCAGGCGACGCTACGTGCGAAGAAGAAATGCTCACCCAGCCCAGGCAAAATCCCCAATCCACACAAGTATGAGATACAGTAAAATGGTTGCTAATATGTTAATGTAGATATGCAGACACCTAAAGATGTAGGCATGGATGCTGATTAATGAGGCTAGGTAGACATGATTCTAAAGTAAATGACTAGAAGGAAACATTCTAAAATATTAACCGTGGCTGTCCATGTTGTCTCTGGGTGGAGTGTTTATCAGCAATTTAATGTTTTGTGCTCACCAAATTTCCAGTGAAAAGCATGTATTACTTTCATTTCAAAATGTTATTTTTAACAGAAAAAATAATTAATCATTATCATTTTCAAACAGAATATATCCTGTTTTACTTCTTTTTAAGAGAGGGAAAGAGAGAATTAATTTTATTTTTTCATCTGGTTTTTGTTTTTCCTCCACTGAGTCATGTTTGTCATCCTGGGGACCAGACCCAGGTCCTCATGTATGCCAGCAAGTGCTGAGCCTCCTCTCCAGCTCCCTTTTTTCCCTTATTATTGAGGCATGATATTTGTGTTTTTATGAGGTACAGCATGATAATTCAATACACATATACATACACTGTGTAATAATCAAATCAAGATGATAAATTCTTCCATCTCCTCAGACGCTAATCACTTTTATGTGCTGGAAATTTCATACTCTTCTAGTTATTTTGAAATGTATCAGGACTGGAGCAGTGGTTCAGCATTTACAGCGCTTGCCTGGCATGTGCAAGGACACGTGTTCGAACTCCAGCACCATTTACATAACTAAGTGTCAGAGCAACAAAGACCACATGAAAAATTAAATAAAATTGATTCTCTCCCTCTCTCTCTCTCTCTTTCTCTCTCTCTCTTTTTCTTTCTCTCACTGTCCCTCTCTCTTAAAAAAAAAAAGAGAAAAAACTTATCATAGATTGTTGGAACTGGTGCCCTTTGTCTAACTTCTTTTTGTGCCCCCTCTCTGTTGCTCTTCCCAATCTGTTGACTTCCATTTCCTCCATTTTTCCATTAGATTGTTTTTTAGTTCCCATGAATGAGTGAGCGTATATGGTACTTGACTTTCTATGCTTGGCTTATTTCACTTAACATCACCTACAGTTCCATCTGTGTTGCTGAAAATGAAAGGACTTCTTTCTTTCCATGGCTGAATAATATTCCACTGTGTACATACACTTCATTTTCCTAATCCATTCATCCATTGGTGAATACCTTGGTTAAGATCATATATTGGCTCTTGTGCATAGTGCCACAATACATGTGGAATTACAGATATCTCCTTGAGAAAACAAAGTGTATGTTTAAAATAATAACCCAGAGAAATATGGCAAAAAGAGTTTTGGATTAAATTGTCTGCTTTGAGATTTAATTTAAATGACTGTCATTAAAATTTTTAAAATGAAAACACTTCTCTTATATGTTTGATACTAACCAAATTTATAAAATACGTGTCACATAATTATTTTATACATGGGTAATGGTAGATTCCAAGATCTTTAGTAATGATAATGTTTTCCTATACCAGTCTATCTTTGGACTGGTGAACCAGATCATTCGTAGATAATTTTATGGACATTTGTAATTTTGTTCATTGCTATCATTTTAAATTCCGATCTGAATTAGCTACAGAATCTGCTTCCAACAAATGTGTAGTCTTTTAATTACATATGTCACTGCACCCTTACATCATGTCACATGCTGTTACATTTCTTCCCACCATAAAGTGGCATAACACAGCACAGTGCAGGAGAAATGCGTTGACGTGGCCCAAGATATCAAAAATAATAAAATTTCCCATATAATATGGTACAGATATTTTGAGTTATCTGAATTATTATTTCTTTGTGTGTTTGTGCCCAGGAATGAACCTGGGGTGCTTAACCACTGAGCTACATCCCAAGCCCTTTTTTTTTTTCTTTTTCTTTTGAGACAGTTGCTCAGGCTGACTTTAAACTTGCGATCCTCCTGCCCCAGCCTCCTGAGCCAGTAGGATTATAGACATGCACCACTGAGCCCAACAAGTAATCTAAATTCTTTTAGTGACTTGGTTTGCTTTATTGAACCTGGTTCTTAGAAAACTGATAGCAAATTGTTTGTAGTTGGTCCCAGGAGACTTCAACTTAAGTTTGAATGTTAAAATTATTAAATGATAACATGATATAGGGAAAATTCTTATATTTATTCAAGTGGCATTTAAAAAATCTTCTATAATGATTAACTCAAAAGAAAATTGTGTGGAAGGTTGACTTAGTGGAATAGTGGTCATGACTTCATGGACAAGAGCACTAATACAAAAAGAATATTTTTTTAATGTACTCTATGACCAAAAGTCAAGTTTAGCAAACCAAAATGCTAACAGTAGACTCAAAGTCATCACTCTGACCTCAGAAATTCTGATGGAAGAAGCCTGAACTTGAGCAATGATGTTCAGAGCAGTCCATGCCTCCTACTCAAGGTTCAGCTTCAACCAATAATTGCCTTATAGAAAAATATGGACCTAGTATTTCTAGACTGTCAACATTTCAAGAGAAGAAAGATATCCAGATTTTTTATATGTGAAATACATTAATTTTTTTAATGATGGTAATACATTCATAGTTTTAAAACGTGACATAGGTGAAGCAAAACATTCTTTTAAGCAGAGACTGGTCAGGTCACAGTGCCCTCGCTCTGGACCACAGTCTTGGGTTATCATTACCACAATGGTTGATTCAGGGAGCTCAGCTGATGGAAATGCAATGCTTTACAAACTTCAGAGGAGTTATACCTTCCCGAGAAATTTTCTTTTTTTATACTAAGCTAGCTTTGCTCCATAGTTTTCAGAATGAGAAAGTCATCATCAAGCTTGCTGCTAATAGAAAACCATTAACCACAAATAAACCTTGAATATTCTTCTTAAATTTTAAGTTGAATGTAAAAGGAACTTTGATATCAGCATGTTCCCAAGTATGCTATGAGCCCATGATTTCCTGCTAAAGTTTATAATAACTTCCACGAATTCTACAAAAGGGAATGAGGGCAATGGATCAGGGAAAGGAGGCAGGATGGTTATGTAAAGCCCATTTATCAATTTTTTTAAGAGAGAAAGACAGTGAGAGAGAGAGAGACAGAGAGAATCAATTTTTATTGAGTTTTTCACATGAATTTCATTGCTCTGACACTTAATCTTATACATGGGTGCTGGGGTTTCAACCCATGTACTTGAGTATGCCAGGCAAGCACCGTGACCTCCAAGCCACTGCTCCAGGCCCCCCCCCCATTTATCAATTTTTAAACCCAATTTTTAAAGTTTTCAACAGAGCTAGCACAGTTTTGTTGGATGCGATTGGAATGAACTCTACATGCCAACTACTGTGCTGAGGGCTGGGTATCGAAAACTAAGCAAACCCTTGTTCTTTCCATCCAGTGAAAGAAGCCATGTAAATGAGCCATTGTAATACAGTGTAGTTCCTGTCATAAAAGAGGGAAAGACGGAGTAGACTTCCAAGAAGAGTAAAATCAAATATCACTTGGGGTGGAAGAAAGTTTTGCAGAATAGGAAGCATTTGAGCTGCCTGAGTCAGAGGACTGACACACAGGACCAGAGAAGGACTCAGGGAGAGCAGGGACGCAAGAAGGTTAGAAGTCAGTCAGCAACACGTTACAGGACATCCCAGACTTGGGCTTGATTACGGGTTATGAATTACAGAAGGCTTTTAAGCAGAAAAGTCTGAACTGATCGAATCTGCATTTTAGAAAAAAATCACTGAGGACAACATGCAGAACAGAAAGGAGGGAACCCAGAAGCAGAAAAATGAGGTAACAGCTGCTTCAAAAACCCATGAAAGAACCCTGAAAGACTAATGTCTTTATTAAGCAACTCTAAGAAAAGGATGAATCACAGTTCCTTGCACATATTATACAATGTGGAATGAATGCCATTATACTTGGTTTAACTTCTTTTCAACCTTTTATATCAGAATGATCATGTTTATAATGTCTAAATTACTACAACATGCATTTTTAGTAGAATTTAAGTTCATAAATAACAGCTAATGACTAAAATAATACATCAATGAGAGCCTATGTCAGGAAAGAGAAATTACAGCCTCTAATCTCAAGCTAAATTTTTTAGGTGCTCTTGATGCTTATTCACACAAGAAATGATTTGTTGAAATAAAGTTTTATCCCTTTATTGGAGTTGGCAGAGTATAAAAGTGTTATGGTACTTGTCTCAGTACAGGCTCCCAAAGAGCAGAGCTGACATTGAGAGCTCACAGACGACTACTTTATCAGGAAGTGCAATCTCCAGAGCCAGGGAAGGAAAGGAAGCCGATGGAAGGATGCACTGATGTGTTTGAAGCTGGGTGCTGCTAAGTGAAACTAATTGCTGCCACTTTTAAGCAGCTGTGTGCCAGGGGCTCAGAACAAGCTGTCAGATAAGAAAAAAGGGGAACTTTTGCACCAGTTCCTACGTTCCACGGGTCAAATCTCGCAGTAGTAACTCCTTACACATTTCCGTGTTGCACAGGTATAGAACCCATGCCCAACGCACAGCAGTCAATGTCTGTGTGGGAGCTGAGACCAGAAGGGGAACCAAGAGGGTTGTTTTGGTTAGTTTTTGCTGCTGTGACTAAAAGACCTGACCAAAAAATAAAATTATTTGAGGGCTCACAGTTTCCAAGGCCTTAGTCCATAGAAGGCTGGCTCTATGGTAGAGGGAAGTGGCTCAAGGCATCACACCAGGAAGCAGAGAAAGAAACTCCATGGCAGACACAAAATATATACCACAAGGCAAGAGCCCAGTGACATACCTTCTCCAGCCACCTTACCTGCCTTCAGTTTCCACTCAATTAATCCCCATCAGGAGATTAACGCAGTGATTGGGGTAAGGCGCTCATAACCCACCATTTCACCTCTGAGCCTTCCTGCACTGTCTCCTACATGAGCTTTTGGGCTACATCTCACATCCAAACCATTCCATGGGTGCTGTCAGACTGCGCCTTCCTGCATGAAGTCTATAAGAGCCTTTTCTGGGCCGGCTGCTGCAGCAGAAGCTGGAACAAGATGACTGAAGCCAGTGGTACGTGAAATGGCACCCACAAGCCATCTAATATTGAGAAGGACTTCCGGAACAGGCAAATTACATTATACAATCAGAATGACTCATGGTCATTAAAACAACCTTCATTAATTACTTTCTATAATCAGAATTTCCACTAAGCATTTATTTACCTTTGAGATAAGGAATATAAACACAGGTGAAACTATTTAATTTTACATATTCTTCAACCACTCAATAAATAATTTGCATTTTCTTCTAACCATTCTATGTACCAGAAGTTCAATCCAATACTGTAATGGATTGACCCTCCCCGCCATCAGGCCTCTCCCTTGCCTCATGCTCTCCTGGCTTGTCACTTCAGATTCCCTGATCCATTGCTAGAATCATTCGCGTTCCTTTGCCCTGGAACCCGGTGATACAGAAGAAATCTGAAGAGAACAACTCTCACAGCCTCACCCTCACTCTGCAGCTCACGCTGTTTGGAGCTGAACTGCCTGTTGTCAGGATCACCCTGCCTTTCCGTCTCTTCCCAGTTCTATCCCCTCTTGCTTGATTACTGAGACGCTGGCCCAGCATTTGTCTTCTTTCTCCTCGGTTAACAGGTTTTCTTCTCTCCTGTATCAGTGGATAGTATACAGACATGCTGCAAGGTCTACATGAACACCTCTTTCAATGACACCTAGCTACGTAGACCATTAGCTACCAGCAGGTAGCCCAGTTCTCTGCTCCCCTTACAGAATTCCTCCTCAACTTCTCCTCTCATCTTCCTTGAACTTCCCCCATATGCCCTTCCTTCCCACCTCTCCATCAAACCTTCATTTGTCAAAATTGGAAATGACTGCCACAGCAAAGGGTACAAGAGTCTCTTAGTCCTCCTCATCTGCTAAGCAGCAGCAGCAGTTACACAGATAATCTTTTCCATTTTCAAGCTTTTATATTTTTTTCAATTTGGCTTTTGGGGCATCGTTCTCTGTAAGTTTTCCTTCCAGCTTACTGCCTGTTCCTTCTCGTTCCCTGTTTACTTGCCTGCATTTCCCTGACCTCCAAACTTTGCAGAGCCTCAGGCCTCAATTCTGACCTTCTTTTGTCTACACGTGCTCAGATTTGAGATTACCTCATCCAATTCCTGTGGCTGGAAATACCATCCACTTCCCGAAGACTCCCAAATGTAACATCTTCAGTCCTGACCTCCCCCTTGAATTCCAGACTCACATATCTGGCTGACTGCCTGACATCTCTAAGTGTCTAAAAGGATTCATAAACTTAATGTGTCAAAAACAGAATTCTTGATTCTCTCTCATGCTCCTCCCTCCCCTCCCCCCAAAAGCCAGCTCCTCCCACAGTCCTCTGCATCTCTAAAAATGGTTTTACAAACAAAAATCCTAGTCATCTTTGTTTGTCTTCCTTCTTTGCATTTCACATGTCATCTATCAGCAAATATCTATATATCTGCTCAATTTTCAAAATATAACTAGAAATTGAACTCACCATTGCTACGCTACCACTCTGATCCAAATGGTCATCATCAACCTTGATGGCCACAGTGGTCTCCTGACTCATCTACCTGCTTTCCATGTGCATTCCTGACCCTTCACCCTTCGGTCCATTCTGTGACTCTCTCAAGATACTCACAACACTGCATTATCCTTCCGGTGATGGGTCATCCCACTCAGTAAAAGCAAAATCCCCTCCAAGGCTCTGATGGCCTGGCCACATGCTCCTCTGACATTACTGCTTAGCACTCTCTCCCTCCTTCACAGTTCCACCAGTCATCCCGGCTTTTCTAAATCATGCTAAGGACTCTGCTATTTAAGATACTCTTTCTCCAGAGAGTCACATGATGTTCTTTCTCTCCCTTGTCACTTTGTAAGAAAGCCTCCTAAACCGAGCCCCATTACAACATTTCCTTTTTCTCCTCATGGCTTTGTGTCAACTGATATATATACTGATTATATTATATATATATATATATGGAAAGAGAGAGAGAATTTTAATATATATTAAACAAAATAAATAAGCACAGAGCTCTGTGTGTGTGTGTGTGTGTGTGTGTGTGTGATTTTGTTTGTTGGTTTGGTTTGGTTCAACTGCCCTTCTAGGATGTAAACTCTGTAAGGGCAGGTACCCTTCCTGTATTGTTCACTTCTTTCTCTCTTTCTTTTTTAAAGAGAGAAAGAGAGTCAATTTTATTCATTTTTTCATCTGGTTTTTGTTTTTCTAATACTTAGGTGTATATGTGTTGCTAGAGTTCGAACCTGGGTCCTTGCACATGCCAGGCAAGCACTCAACTGCTCAGCCACCACTCCAGCCCAGTATTGTTTATTCCTATATCACTAATGACTAGAATAGCCACTGCTGTGTGGTAGATACTCAATAAGCATTTGTTGAATGAATAAATAACATTAGTAGTTAAGAGTAAAAGGGTTATTCATTCATTAAATTCCTTTAAAAATAGCTTTGACTCTTGGAAATCAAAATTTGTTTTATTTATAAATTTGATAAATGAATCTAACAGAGAAAATTGAATCAGATGCATATTTTTTACTCTGAGTCCTTAGAACCCCAGTTTATATGTAATCGATGTGTGAAATTTTCTAGCTGCTTTAATTACTAGTGTGAGAGCACAGGATGGGGAAGGAGCTGGAATTAAATAAGACTGGGATTTTTCAAGGTGACTGTGGTTGTGAGAAAGAAGAACGAGTCGGTTGATATATGCAATAGAGTGATTATAACAACCCATAGGATATAACCTGAGAAAGGGGAGGAACATAGTAGGGTGGTGGAATAAGTGGATTATAACATTAAAGATTCCAATTTGGATTTATTGCATGTATAAATCAAAGGGTAAATTTCTTAAAGAAAGGATAAACAATGTATAAATTAATTCATATTACCTCTGTTACAATTCTGTTTCAAAATGGAAATGATTTCAGTTAGTAATATAAGTTCATGAAAGGAAAGGTAATTACATTAATTCCTAAGCACATAAATTTTAAAATTTATGGTAAAGAAAATTAATTTCACTTGACCACAATCTAATTGCCAACCTGTGGATAATGAAACATCATTCATTAACATGGGACAAAATTTAAAATCAATATTTGGAGCTTTCTTTTCTGATAATCTTTACTTTTAGTGAAGTCCTACCATTAAAACTGTTCCAGAAGAGCTCCATTATAATGAAATCTCAATAGAAACTATTCTTATTTTTTTATAGAAATGTAGCAGTTGATAAAGTCAGTTGTGAATCTTCAACTTAAGGTTATATTCCTCGTGCAAATTAAGCCTCGTTTCCGGTGGGTAGATGGCAAACAAAATCCGCCAAAGGACAAGGACAGTTAAAGCCCCGTCTTGATGATGTTTGTCACATGGGGCAGTATGTTCTCCTTAACATGTAGTTCTCATCATCACAACACAAAACCCACTAGAGCCCTTTTTTCTCACTTGACTTCCAAACACAACATAATCAAAATCTT
Source organism: Aplodontia rufa (assembly GCA_004027875.1). Classification (NCBI taxonomy): domain Eukaryota; kingdom Metazoa; phylum Chordata; class Mammalia; order Rodentia; family Aplodontiidae; genus Aplodontia; species Aplodontia rufa. The sequence continues at coordinate 91,177 of PVKS010000627.1, read as the reverse complement.
AATTCATTTTGAGTCGAAGTGAATGTTGTTTCCCCACACCCTGGGGCCCAGTTTTAATACTTATTTTACTTCTCACTCAATTTTTCACCTTTTTTCTCTCTCTCTACTGGTTTTTTCCCATCTGCCTTCAACCAACAGGAACTCAAAAAGCCATTCTAAACAAATAAGCCCTTGACCTCAGGTTCTATTTCAATTACTGTTTTTTTCCTTTCTTTCTTTTGCCAGTTTTTGAGTGACATCTTCTCACTATTTCAATTTCCACAGGCTCCTGTAAAGCGGTTTGCCTATCACACTGTTCCTTAAAAAACCACCACCTGAGCATGCAAATCCCTCCTCTCTTGGTAACTGCAGTGGCCTTTCTCAATCCTCCTATCATCCCGCACCTGGTCCTGGGGTCCCGCACCTGGTCCTGGGGTCCCTCACCTTCACGGTGAAGAAGCACGGGCTCTCGTCCCATGGTTCACACCACCTCTCCCACTTGTCAGGCATGGCTCCCTTTCCTCTTCTCATTGTATCTGTAGATGTTTCCTAAACCCAATCTCTTGGGTTTCCTAAACCCAATCTCTACTTTGGGAATGTTTCTAAATCAACTTTAGCATGTCCAGATTAGGCATTCCATTTTTAACATTTAAAAGCCTCAGGGCTTTCACCTGAGTTATAAACTTGTTGTAAACTCGTATTTCCATCTGCCCACAGAACATCATTTTTGCAAATTTGGCATGTCAGAAACAAAATTCATTGCTATGGAATCCAGCCTCTATCTAAACCATCTCAATTTCAATACAAAAATTTGTTTCTCCCTGTATATTAAAACCTTTGGATCATATGAATTCTCTTACCTTTACTACCAACTTTCTGGTCAAGCACTGTTATTTGAAATAATAATAATATATTTCAAATAATATTATTTGAAATAATAATAATAATAATAATAATAATAATTAACAACAGGGGCTGGAGCAGTGGCTCAGTAGTTACCACACTTGCCTGGCATGCATTAGTATGTGGGTTCAAACTCCAGCTTCAGGTGCACAATAAAGTGTCGGAGCAATGCAAGCCACACAAAAAACTAAATAAAAAATTGATTCTCTCTTTCTCTCTCTCTCTCACTGTCCCTCTGTGTCTTTAAAAATAATAACAATGAATATGACTTCCATATGTAATATCTTGTATACGTAACACCATCTCCATTCCCACTGCTCCCACCCTACTTAGGACTTATTGTAATCAAATAATTAATAGTTTCTTCCCTTTCTCTGGAAATTCACCTTTTCCATATCCTGCCAATTATCTCTTCTGCCAAAGCTTTTTTTTTTTTTTTTTTGAGAGAGAGAGAGAGACAGAGAGAGAGTGGGAGAAAGAAAAAGAGAATCAATTTTATTTATTTATTTATTTTTTCATCTGGCCCTTGTTTCTCCAACACCTAATTGTGTATTTGGCACCTGAGTTCGAACCCAAATCCTCATGCATGACAGGCAAGCACTCCAACCACCAAGCTGCCACTCTAGCCCCTTGCCATAGTCATTAGTGCTCATCGAAATTTATGTGAACTATTGTAGGCATAGACCAGAGATGCACATGGCTTAGACTTACAGTCTAAGCATCATTAATGATTTGTTTCTTTTATGAATAATGAATCATTGGCTGTAAAAGCAAAAATGACCAGCTTGACAGTCTCCCAGTATCTCTGTATTGGTTGGAATAAGTTTGGCTTAGGCAGCAGTAGCAAACTATTCCAGAATTTCAGTGCTTTCAAGCAAAAATTAGAATTTTAGATAACTTGTTTCTGCTATGAGCTTGACACCTTCCCACTACTTAAAAGCTCTTCTGATGAGATCAGTGGTAATATTTACAAATGTGATCTTTAGTTATTATCCAATGAAATGTGTCAAGATTTGGAAGATCTAAAAATTTAATAAATAAATATTTTCCAAATGATCAAAGAATAATGTTACAAAATCATGCATGGGTAGAGGATTTATTCAAAGTGCAAGATAAGCCAATGGATTTAAATGAAGCAGAATACAAAAAGTTCATTAATATCATTCAACCTCTTCATTGCAACTACGCTTCAAGAAACTACCACTTGTCAAGTTAAAAGAAAATTCATAATTCTCCAGAAATACGTATTAAAATACTCTTCCTTTTCAACTACATATCTTTGTGAGGCCAGATTTTCTAATGATTTTCTCATGTACTTTAACCAAAGTGACATATCACAATGAAATGAATAGAGAAGCAGACATAAAAATTCAGTTTCTTCTCTTAAGCTTGACATTAAAGAAACTTGAAAATAAAATGTAAACAATGACACCCTTCTTACTACATTTGGGGAGACTGGAAAATATTATTCTTCATCAAATATGTTATTATTTTAACAGATATTAGCCTATTATTTTAATTAATTTTGAAATAATTTTTTGTTTTAATAATTAATGCAGTAAATATCTGTAGATATAGCTCATATAAATTAAAACTCACCAGCATTCTGAATACTTTTTAATGGTTTCAAGGAAAACTGATACTAAAAACTTTGGGAATCATTGATTTAAGCCCCCAAATTCATTTTCTTCTATTCTGCTTGTCTTGGACAAAAGGTCTGTTTGTGTTGCCTAAACTAAACCTTTTCCTGATCAGCTATTGAAGACTGTTTACTTATTTGGTTACTTAATTTTTGTTTATTTCTTTAAGGACCAATCACTTTATTAAGCCTATATTAATTCTTAGCACTATTTCTTAATCATAGAACTTATTCTAGGATATAATGGAGCAATGCTTCCAAAGACTGGAAAGGACATATCATTCAGTCTGGAATTCTTGACCCATTCTTTTAATCTAGTTTAAAAGGAAAATAATAATAAAGCAAAGACTCAAAAAATTTGCCAAAGGGGAGAAGGAAAGAAAGACAGGAGAAGAAGGGGGGAGGAGAAAGGAGGGAGATCATGAACTGAAATTGATTTCCATGCATGTACGAGTTTGTCAGGATAAACCCAACTACTATGTATAATTATAAAGCTCTAATAAAAAAAAGTTTGCCACCCTCACATTCTTTCTAAAAATAGCTACTTGAAAATGTTTTCTTTTATGCCAAGAAAAAGTCAATGAAATGAGTTACATAAATGACCAAAATTGCTTCAAGAAGTGGTAGATAGTCTGAGCAGAATAATTACTATAAGAGAGAGTATTAAAGTTTATGCTTAAAAAGGTACCAAACTCACATGATCTTATAGAAAAGTCTTAGCAAATGCTATCCAGAACAAGTAGTCACCATGAGGAGAGAAAATAGGAAAATATAGAAGTCTGCCCAACATACTCTTAAAGGCTCAGTAATCCTACTACCAAAAATTAGTCAAGGATGACAACAAAATAAAACTGTAATCTAATTTTACTCCTATATGAGTTCAAGATTTCTTAACAGCAGGACGTGGTGGTTCACTCCTCTAATCCCACTGCCTCCGGAGTCTGAGGCACAAGTTCAAAGCCAGCATTAGCAATTTAGGGAGATCCTAAGCAACTTAGCAAAATCCTGTCAAAATAAAAAAAGGGACTGGGGATGTGGCTTGGTGGTTAACTACATTTGGGTTCAATGCCTGCTACCAAAAAAAATTATTAATAAATGAGTGTCACAGTCCAACCACAAAATAAAATACTGTCATCAAAAAAGATTTATCATAGATATGAAAAGCTAATGTAACATTAGGAAGTTTATTACAGTAACTCAATATATAAGAAGTAGATTAAAAGAAGAATATAATGACATCAATAGATGCTAAGAATATTAAATAAAATTCAACACTCATTACTAATTTAAAGTGGGGATTAAATGCTTCTGCCTCTCTGGAATTATAACTTTCTCAATGAAAGTGAGAAGTCCATTTTCATGGAAGCATCAACCATGGTAACCATCACTTCTAAAGAGTCACTGAAGAATTTTCAAAAAAAAAAAAAAATTCAGGTATTCCCTCACCGTGGATTTTTCAATGCTGCAGTGAAGAGAAAGTTCTCAGAGCCCTCTTGATAATATAATTAAAGTGTAAGTGAGCATGTTATACATAATTCCGCTACAACTTTTTTATCCAATCAATTATTTTATTCCTTTCACTATAAAATACCAAAACAAAAAATCTCGTATGTTTTTAACTTGATCTAGGCCACCACAGAGAACAGATTTTAGTCAATCATCAGATCAAGCTATTACAGCCTTTGGCGGCTATATTGTGAATCTGTAAGTTCCCTGTGCTTTGCTTTGTGGTTACCTGACACCATCCCATCGCTAGCAGGGACACTCTCTTGAGAGACTAGAGTATTTCCTCACTTGCAAACACTGGCAGCCTCTGTAATAATTAGAACAGTATAAACCCGTGTTAATAAACTGTTGTGCTAACTTCATAGCAACAAACCAAAGTTTGATCTAATCTGAAATAATTTAAAAATTAAATCTTTGAAAGAGTTAACTTAGTGGATAAATGGGGAAACACTGGTATTTGTTTTGTTTTGTTTTTCAATTAATGAGAAAACCTTTTCTCTACGTTAGGGACTTTCCCATTGTCCAGCAGGCTAAGTTCTTTGTCAGTGTACTAACTGCTGCATAAGATCCATAATGTACAACACGAGATACAGATTGGAACCCTAGATGCTTAGAAAAGCTGATACCTGACCCCTTACTGAACACAACGTGAGCTACATTGCTGACATTGCACAAAAGAACACTTTGCATAATCATAAATAATGAACCAGACTTCCCCAGGACCCACTGAGTAGGGTAATACATTTGAGGCTACCTGGTAACAATTAATGATCTTAACAGTACTCTAGTGGCCTAAAATCCTCAACACCCTAGCTAATGCTGAGAAAAGACAGACACTATGGGGAGCAAAGAAGCCCACAATTGCTTAGCTTTTTTATTTAAATCTGCTTGAAAGTTGTTTAGTCTCTCTTCCCATAATTTGGAGTGTAGACTTCTTTATTCTGGAATGTGTCTCAGGATTAAGGACATCTCATATCCTGATCAGTGTTTAGAGGATATAGAAGAATAGTTATTTAAAAAATATTCCTGTGCCCAGTAGTGCTAGTTGCAAGTAAGAAACAAGTCTTTACTGGAGCCAACATATTTGTCAATGGACATCCATTCAGTTCTGGCCTATCAAACTCTAATAGAAAATTAGAATGAACATTTGAACGGGCCAGTACTGGACAGATAAGAAATCACTGAGTACTTAGAGTCATGTTATAAACTGCCTCTATCTTTAGAAAATCAGGCTAGCATGCTTTCTTTCCCACCATTTCATTTTGTTTTTCAACTTAAGTTCTGAAGTCACAGGGCAAAATCTGATTCATACTATTAAAGTCTCTTTGTTCTTGGTTCTACTGCTTTCACAAAAATGCTGTAGGCAGTCTACCAGAATGACTAATTTACTGGAGAAGTTATCAGAGTCCAATCAGTTGCAACTATAAAATAATTCAAGAAAGACAATGGTGCCTGCTAGCACTCCATGGTGAAGGTTTGTTCCTGAAACTATTGATTCACCCCAACATATTCATCCATGAAGTGAAAGGTCTCATCTAGAATGTCCTGTTCATAATCAATTCATTTTCTTGTCATAAATTAAGAAATAAAAGCAGGAGACACTTTTAAAGGTAAAACAAAGTCAAAATAAATTGTTTACACCATTCCACTGAATATTTCACTATGAAATATAAATGTTTTAAGACTATTTATATTATATGTAAAAGCAAAATGACCTTACCTGGGTTAGTTTCAAAAAGCTTTATATATACATATAGATGTTTGTAAATTTTCCAGAGTTAAATGGCTGCAATTTTGGACTAATATCAAATGCGTATCATGCATTTGATATTAATCATGCTTTATATGTATTTATGATTGTACAACAACTCAACTCCTCAATTTAAAAAAAAAGGTTCTTTTGTTGTATTGCTCTGGGAAGTGTGACATATTCAAGAATCCATGCCATTTTTAACTTTTTAAATCTTTTTATTCAACAGAAGTATAATTATAAACACCAATAAGCTTAAGCTTAGATATAATTACAATAAAATTAGGGAAGTTGTCATATTTTCCATTACTAACACAGTGGTAAGTTACTCAGATGCTTGTACTTCCAATGAGTTCTGTTAAATAAATTGTATTTTACAACTCACCCACTGCCAATTGGGATTTTCTTCCAGTACTGGACCTTCGAACATTTTATAACTGATTTTTTTCCATATTGAAACAGAATAAGTTAAACATTCAGCTATCTAGTCAATCTTCAGAATTACTGTCCCTGCAGTGTTAATGGTAAAGGACTAGAATTAGATTATTATAAATAGTGGCAATTGTTATAACATTTGAAGTTTTAGAACTGCATTCATCTTTCCAGAAAATGGCCACCCAAAAATCAAATGACGGAAACATAATAAAAGAAGACTACAATGTAAACAGATAGATAAAATAGGAAAATAAAGTAACTAGAAATGTGACAGAAAGCAATCTTCCCAAGTCTTGAAACTTATCATATTGTTTATGTTGCCCCTGCCTTTATTATAATAGAGGCCATACTTACAGGATCAGGATGGGTTAAACAGAAACATCAGAAGTAATCACAAATGTCAACCAGAATGTCAAAAGAATGTAATCCATAAAATGCCCTCCTGCTCTGGTCCCAGGCCCCAAGCACAGCCTCAGCTCCTACCTATTCAGGCTTCCACTTTTGCTTGTAAAAATAGTGAGCTATTCTAAATTCTCTGAATATGACAGGCCTTCTCCCATCTCCTTGTCTTTTAGCATAAAATTTCTTCTTCCTTATGATGAATTCCTGTTTGACCAAGTTTTAGCCCAAATATAACTTCCTTTGGGAATCCTCTTACTGTCCCAGAAAGCCTAGATTCTCTTTCCTTATGTTCCCACCATGTGTTATACAAGGTACATTATTAGAAATGCTATGATTTTACTCATTTTGCCATAATTGTATACATATTTTCCTTCCCACTAAGCATTTTTTTCAAGAGTAAGAATTATATTTGATTCACTTTTATGGTTCTAACATCTATTATAATGTCTGGCATATTGTAAGTGATCAATAGTTTGCTTTGTTTGGGTTTGAAGTGATTTTTTTATACTGGGGATTGAACCCAGGGCCTCACACAGCATAGGCAAGCATCTACCACTGCACTATATTTCCAGCCCTTTCTATTTTTATTCTGAGACAGGGTCTCACTTAGTTACCCAGGCTAATTTAAAACTTGTAATTTTTCTGCCTCAACCTCCCAAATAGCTGGGATTTCAGGAGTGTTTCATCATGTTCAGATCAAACGAGGGAATTAAAATAATGAAGTCATGAATTCTGCCTGAAGTTTCATGAAGGATGTTTTGAAAGGGGTAATAAGGAAGAATATGCAAACAGGACTTTTATGATGATTTTTAGGTAGAGATTTCAAAATGACAACTCTGGAAACAACATCAAATTCAGTACAGGAAGATAATATATAGACAGAAGAAAAGAGAAGTCAGTACTGCCCCACATAGGAGTTTTGCCTTGTACAAATTTTAGAAGTTAGTAAAGGAAGAAACGATCTTAATCACAAAAGAGTTAAGAAGGAAACCAGGAGAGTATACTGGAAACCAAATACAGGTTCCTTCAGGAAAGAGGGAAGAGCCAACTCAATGAAATGCAGCTAAGAAGCTGAATAAAATTAGCACATCAAAATGTCCCTTGGACTGGGGATTCCATAGGCTTTTGGTGACTTTGACAAAAGCAACCTATTTTCAGTAGTTGGGGAAAACCATTCTAAAATGAGTGAGAGATTGAATGGCAAGTGAGGAAATGAAGATAGCGTACTGTTAAACAGTTAAAATGTTTGAGAAAGAAGAGAGAGAAATGGGAAGGGGCTAGCTGAAAGGAATATGGAGCCAAGAGGGAATTGTTCATTGCACATAAGATGAATGGCCCTCTGACAAGGGAAAGACTGATATTACAGAAGAGGAAAACTATTTGAGTGGGGATGGGATCCATAGCACAAGCTGAGGGCTTGATCGTTAGTTTCTCTAGTCACTAAAGAGGAAATTAGAACAACACATGTGTGAGACCACATAGGCTGCTATGTATATAGCAGCCACATAGGCTGCTATATATTCTATAGCTAATGCAGAATGAATGTTGTTTGCTTGTGTTAGGATAGATTATGTTTTGAAGGAGAAATAGTCCCAAAACCCCAACAGCTTAACAACAGCAAACATGAGTTTTCAATTAACACTGTCATACATATCACAAGTCAGTCATAACTTGGCTTCTCTTTGCTTTTTACCTGGAACTTTGCTGAGTGTCATGCAGAGAGAAAAAAGAACAGGCAAAATATGCCCTGGCTCTTAAGGCTTCTGCCAGGAAGTGACATACCTAACTTCTGCTCCTATTCATTGGTCAAACCATGTCAAACGTAATGCATGAGTTAAGCAGGGCAGGGGCATGTAATCTTCATATAGAGACCCTGTGGAGAAGGCCACGGAACACAAATAAAGCCATGAGTGAAGTGGTGGAAACTATGACAAGTTATATGAATACTTAACCCATGCTTTCATTTAGAAAGTCTGAGGCAAAGCTAATATCCCCAGTTGTGAATTTTTCTACATTTCTGTAAATATGTAGTCTGCACACCCATTCTTGCTAGACTAAAATGACTGAGAAATTACTCATGTCTAGAGTCTTCTCTCGCTGTTACCATCATCTACACCATCATTCCAACTCTAACTCTAGTCTTCCCTTTAATAAATAGTCAAGGGTGAGTTCTGCCACCCTTAGTAAATATTTGCTGTATACAGGGTGTACCAAGGTCACTAGGTTCCACCTCCACTATAAAGGAAATTGTTATACTTTCCAAATGATAAATGGTTAAATATATGTTTATAATATCATTAATGCATTTAAATATCTCCTATGCTTGTGAAAGCTATAGGAAAATAAATAAAAGTGAAATCTGGGTGTTGACTCGAGTTATAATTCGCATTCGCTCTATTTTATGATAATTAGATGAAAGCTCTTTCTTGAAGAGGAATAAATGCCATGAGAAGTTTTATCCTTTCAAATTGTGCTGGACTTGGGCCATTTTCATTCACAGCTACATAACTAGTACAAAAAAGTACTCACTTCATTCATTAATTTCATGATCATGTAGGATAGGTACATTGGGACAACACTGTAAGATTGAGCCTTGTTCTGCTAAGATTTAAAATGCAAAAAGATAATTTTAGGTTGTAGAATTCAATGACAGATAAGAGAAAGAAAGCAAGGTTGAACGAGCTAATCTATAAAAGAAGAAATACAAGGCTTCCATAAGCCTTCCATAAATTAAAACATCCTCATTGGTAATTGACCAGCATAGCAATAAGGTAGCAGGAAATTTTCTAGCAGGTATGGTGTAGCCTTTAAACAAAGTTCTTTGTGCTATTTCCCTGTATTTAAAATGATTCCTGTTCAGGGCATATTGCTACTTTGTATTCCTCTGATATTTTCATTTAAAAGAGAACCGCTGTGCAAAATAATGTCCTTGTCTGTCCCTTCCCCATACAAACCTCCAATCAAATTTAATAAAGCTAGTTTGATACAATGCCAGCCTACACTTGGTTTACCCTTGGTCGACTTTAATAGGGTCAAAAATATTTTCGCATTGGCAGTATACGCATTAATCATTTTTCCAGAGGATTTAGAAAATTGGAAGAGACAAGGCCAAGCAAAATTTTAAATTAATTGGGCCTACCCCAGCCTTCCAAGGGTCACCTTGTGTCAGTTGTCCCACATTTTCCAGGTCACAGAGTTCCTGTGTTTCCTACAGCTGCCATGAGGAGAGATCCATGCTGTGGGCACACAAAGGTGAAAGAATTTCTCTCAGAAAGTGAGAATTTTCCTAAGGCAACCACAACAATTGCAGTTTCCAGATTGTCGCCAGACACCAACCACTTAAATAATGCATGCTCGGCTGACGCCTCCACTTGTGCATTTTCTAATCGAGTAGTCAGGAAAATTTGCAAACACTCTGTCATTTACCATAAATCCGCTGCCTACTTATAACCACAGAGTAATTAATTTTAGTGATGCTCAGAATTATTAATTTCAACCAGAAAAATCTGTTTTCACATTTGCCATACCTCCTTTTTTTTTTCTTCTAGCAATGTTCTTCAAAAAAGGTTGCAGCCATTTCCTTGCAGGGTGAGGCTTATTCAGAGTAATGTCATTGAGAGTCTGGTGGGACACCTATAAAACAGTCCGCATTTCTGGTTCTGATCTGCAATCATGTGTTTAAGGATGTCCAGCTGACTCACCATATGAAGTTGGCAAAATGAAACAGTGGCTTTCACGAAACAAGTGATAAAGTAGCTCTTAGACATTTGCTACGTGGCAGGCACCCACCTCTTGATTTGGTTCTCCTAGTAGAAGATAGCAATGCAGTACACGCTTAGCGCAGGCAATGCCTTTCGCCTTTGGAGAAATTAGCGAAGATTGGATTTTTCTAGTTTAAATGATCATAGCATCTGACAGAAAAGAGAGTACGAATCTTTATCAAGGATAAAAATAACTTGTAGTGGAATACACAATTACGAATCCACTGGTATGAAAATCTCAGCAATCACGTGTATTTCTAACATACACAAAATGAAAATTGAGCATTAAATATGGTGCATTTTATCTTGGTAAAGCTAAATCTGGCACTCTCTCATTCGATATTAGTTTGCAGCTAAAGCAGCTGCATGATATGTCACAAGAATGTCCATATTATGAATATGTAATAAGCATGAGAAAATTGGTCCAGCTTTGTTTGACTAATGGCCAGATCTCCCCCTATCAGTAGCAGGAATGCAGAGCTAGCACAAGTATTGGCACTTTAATTGCCATGGAAGATTTCTTTTCCGCTTTCCACTGCATGAGTGATCAAGAAAAAAAAATGAAGGAAAAGTAAACTAACATCTAGAGCTATAAACATGACTCACTGGGAAATCAGACATGGTTAAGTAAATTCCAGGATGTTTGTGGTTATCTGGGTCTAAACACTGCTGATGGTTCTGACTACCCTTGATTTTAACTGTTTTTTTTCTGGTGCTTCTTAGCCTGAGTACATTCTCATAAAGGCTGAAGATTTTGCTTTGGAGAAGCCCGACTGCTGCGTAGCACAGGAACGATATGTAAGTATTAAGGAAACTACATACTAGAGTAAAAACTGCTCTCACCAAGATGACGATCTAGTAAGAAACAAATTGTTTAAGAGCAGGGTTATAAAACCTGGCATGGTTTCCACGTTTCCACTATACCTTTTCTTCACGATACAGCAGGGTCATTCTGAGATGATGTTAACTACAGTTGTGCTACAATTTGACAGTTCCTAAAAAGAGATCAACTCACAGGCACCTAGAAAAAGATCAAACACAGGAAAAGAATGTCAGACTGTGGATAGGTTTTTTAAAAAAGATAATCTTTTAGATCTTCAGAACTACCTGGGTGTCTTGAAGCATTTGACACACTGTGGAAAATTGAGAAGTAAGTTCACCTAAAAACTTACCACTCAATGTGTGGTCCAAGCTCAGTAGCATGCATACCACTTGGGAATCTGTTGGCAATACAGAAGCTCAGGCCACACCCCAACCTATTGAATTTGAATCTTCATGTTAACAAGATCCAGGTGATTTACGTGCACATGAAAGTTTGAGAAGCAGTGATCTAAAATGCAGCTGTAGAAGGCAAAGAAATTTCACAGGCATTATACAAATCATTGCAGAGAATCAACTTTCTCCTTCTATCTGAAGCTAATTGCCTTCCAGATCTCCACTCCCTGCCCCCCAGAAGTCTTCCACACAAAATAGCATTGTTCTAGACATGGATGTGATGAACACATCTCCAAGAAACCTACCTTTATTTCAAGTCAAAGGTGATCCTGCTTGCCTACTTGAAAGAAGGGAAGTATTGTATACTTAAAAGACAAAGCAAGCAAAGAACTACCATCTCTATTGTGCTATTAAAGTCTGTGGGTTTCTGGGCTGTAGCTGTGGCTCAACCATTGGAGCACTTGCCTGGCATGCACCAGGACCTGGGTTTGAACCCCAGCACCGCATACACAACTGTCAGAGAAACAATGGCCAGATGAAAAATAAATAAAATTGATTCTTTCTTTCTCTTTATCTCTCACTCTCTCCTTCTATCTTAAACAAAATAAAAATAAAAAGTTTTTGGGTTTCTGTTCCACAGGTTTGGAGAGTGGCAGATTTGGAAACATGCCTTCGGAACTGTAAGCTTTGATCTTCATGGTTACACTACAAAGTCCAGAGATTACTCCCAAACTGAGGAAGCAAAATCCAACCTTTTGTTTTTTCAACTCTTAAAATGTCCAGGCTCTGATAAAGTTTCATTTTTAAAAAAGGAAAAAGAAACATTCTTTAATCGCTGTGATAAATAATTCAAACGTTGTATAACTAATCCAGAAAGAGAACAGAGTTCAACCCCATTAATTAGTCATTACAAACTACTGACTTGTACAATAATATCAGCAGTGTTTCTGGCATAAAATATTAGGGAGTTATGTCCAGCATAGAGTTAGAATACAGCACTTTTCAAAACACATGAATATTTGCTGGAAATATGTTACTAAATTGAGCCATTATTGAGACATCATGTTGTTTAGTAATACTTTTGTTGATTAATCATGAACATTTAAACCTTAATTCACGATATTTTGTTAAAAGCAGCACTGTGCAGATCCTCACAGTATTTTGACAGCAAACTGAATTCTCGTTCACAAGTATAGGATTTGTTTAGCTCCAGGCATCTGTGTTTGGATTACAAGAATGCTGATTGGTTCACTGCCAGGGGCACCCAAAGGTCAAGCTGTCCTTTTTAAGAGTCCCCCCACACACTGTCTCATTAATCAGAGTTAAAAGATAGTGGAAAAGGCAATGACTTGAAATCATTTAATTTTTTTCAAGGATATTTTTAAAAGCAGAACTCAATGTTGGTGTGAGGTCGCATCGATGTGAGTACAGATCACGCCAGCACACTTCTGCCAGGTGACCTGAAACCTTTCAAACTGACATCTGTCACAGAGACAGACACGAGTTTTTTAGCCTGAGAGCTTGTTTTCCTGACATTTCATTTTTCATCAGATTTTGAGAGAAGGGAAAAAAGATGAACTTGAAAAAGTCTTGCCAGGGGCAGAAAATAAGATCAGGCTTTCTGCAGCTGCCTGACTCACCTTTAAAGGTTAGAGGTCTGGCAAAAGTGAACAAAAAAGATCTTGGTTTGATGTTATTGGATAAAAGGACATGTTGTTACTTTAAATACGTTTCTGAGACTCACATAACCATTAGGCAGCTTTACAGAGAAATGGAATCAGAGTGAGATTACATATCCATTTTAAATCTCAATTTTAGAGTTTAGTCATGGAGCAAATCAAGTCCAACCTCACCTATTCATCTGCACAAAAGATGAAATCCACAGGTGCATGAATTTTCTCCTGAACTGAATAATTTCCTGCTCCTAGAGTATTTGAAATGGTCAGTGAAATTTAGACAAGGTATTGAAATTCTTTGGACAAGAGAGAAATACATATTAAAATAATTACATGGTTTATCTCTACTAAAATCATTGGAGAAAACATATGCCTTTGAATAATCAAAGGAGAAAAGAACTAGGAGTCAAAAAACATCTAGGTTATAGTCTTGGCTCTACTAGAACTGTGAACTTGGGCAAGTGACATTTCTATTTCAGTTTATCATCTGTAAAATGGGGGAAATAATGCTTATCTTGTGGAGTCTCGGTGAGGATGAAACAGAGTAAAATAATTGCAGACTGCCAAATATAAAATAGCAGAGCCATGAATGGAAATCATATTAGTCTTATCTTTTTTCCCCTAAATGCTTCATACAGTATCTGACATAAATGTTAGCATTCAATAAATGACTCCTGATTTGAAAGGGAAGATGGTACTTTCCTTACTACCAACATTTTTTTTGAAAGAGAGAGAGGGAGAGAGAGAATCAATCCTATTAAGTTTTTCATATGACTTTGATTGCTCTGAAACTGTGTATGTGGTGCTGGGGTTCAAACTCATGTACTCATGCATGCCAAGCAAGCACCATAACCACTGAGCCACCGCTCCAGCCCACTACCAACATTTTTAAACCAAGTCCAGGAAATTATTCTGTGCAGAACACCATGATTGAAGATTGAGAATTGTTTTTCTCTCGACTATTTCTAAATATGCATATAGGAGTGATAATTTGGGCATTCATGAGAGACCAAGCACAATTCAGACCAACAATTTTTAAGTCTACAGAACAGGCAAATCAAACTTATTTGGGACAGATTTGTTTACCTTTTCTAAAACAATGGTTCACATATTGCCAGCTGGACAGTGTTCTCTTGAGTATCAAATGAGTTTTCAGCCACTATGTTCATCTTAGTATAGAATCTGAGAAGTACGGAATTAATCAGCTAGGTAAAAGGAGTTAAATATCCTAGATTTGGCCAAGTCATTGTGAAAATCAAGTTCATCTTGATAAATAAACTGTCAAAACAGTCTACAAATACTATTTGCGTACTCTAGTGACACCTCCACAAAAATAGAGCACTGAAAAATATGTATTACCGTTCGTGATACTTAATATATTGTACTTATAAAGCATTCAACAGGTTAAGTGGAAAATGCATGGCAGAGTTATACCCTGAGGCCTGGAAATTTGAGTATGGCATGTACTCTTGAAGGTGAATTGGGATCCAGAGCTTAATGCTATGGAGAGTTCTACCTCTTAACCTTTTTCCTATTCCACTTTTTAGCATTCTTCACATGAATATGTGCAAGTAAGTGTAATTAATGTGCAGGTATTTCACATTCAACAAATCTCATAGTGTTTATTTCAGTATTTGACACAATAACAATATTGTCTGGTCCTATTCTTATTTCATAAATTAGGATTCTGTTCTTTAAGTAAAGTCATAATCATTGTGCTAAGTGTTTCAGTTCTTGGTTTTGGAAAGAGAGTCCACAAGAATAGTGAAAATAACTTGGATCACTTCTTAGAGCTATTTTTTAATCTCCTCTGGGTTTCCTTAAGAAACTCTTGTCTGTTGCTATTTTAGAGAAGTTGCCCGGTTTTTATAGTTCACAGTCATGCTGTATTATCTTCCTGACAAGCCTGGGAGAAATTTTTTACATAAATTTGTTCCCTTAGTTTATTTTATGAGATATGTTCTACATACTTCAGACACTCAGTCATTGTTTTGATGGTGGTTATTTTAGTATCAATCAGAAAAGAAGACAAAATACAAATTTTCATCTGTACTACCTGGAACTTTAAATTATACAACCATCTAAAAAACAAGTATATAAAAATTCCTTCCAGTAAACTTTGTACAACTTTAGAGATCTCTCTAGCTTTACTTTACAATGTAATTTGCTTTTCTTATTTTAATTAGTATGTTTTCCTGAATCATAATCTATTTGTATCTTTTTCAGAATTCTTGATGCAATTCCTAACACTAGGTTTTAAAGGAACAAATACATTTTTATTGTTTCTGAACGTGGGTGTAATCTGAAGTGTATAATCTATACATTTCTCCTTCTTGAACATTTATTTATTCACAACTACATGAAATTTAGGGACTGGCATTTATAAGTGCTACTTGATATCCAAGAACAGGCAGGATTCATTTATGAGACTTTTAAAGCCATTCTTCTTCAAAACAAAAAGTTACATTGTTTTAAGGTCATGTGAACCAAAGTACCAGAGTTCAATTTCAGTTCAAAAGTACAAACCCAGAAGATATGAGTGGGCTTGGTGAATACTTTAGATTTGCTTTCTGAACTGCAGAAGAGGGATGAGGCGAACAAAATAACACTTCAGAGACTATGAACAAACACATTTCATACACTGACTGGCTTTGGGTTGTTAGAAAGGGCTGATGGCTTCAACTTATCCTTTCATGCCGCATTCATTTTTTGACTTAAGAAAGGGGTCTCTTGACTTGAGCAGGGTCTACACCTGATCAGGGAAACCAACAAACACAAGCCTTAGATTCTGTCTGCTTCAGCCAGTCTTCCCAGTCTGTTCTGACCACGTGGCGGTAGCCATCAGCAGCTGGTAAACTGGACACTCAGCTCTTCCTCCTTACCTGAAGTGTGGCTGGGCAAATCCTGTCTTCAGAATTCCCAGTGCCTTTCCTTTGGCCTATTTGCACTCTCTACTGAAGACTGACTGATGTTTTCCCTTTTATGATTCCATCAGCAATATATACATGCTCATTGTAGGTAACTTAGAAAATATCACCCAAAAACATGCAGATATTTCTCATCTTATGATAGAATTATGTCCCAATAATCCAACAAACATTGAAAATACCATAAAATCAAAAAAGCATTTAATGCACCTCACCTACTAAACCCCATATCTTAGCTCAGTCCACCTTAATCATGCCCAGAACACTTACATTGGGTAAAAAAAAAAAATCTAACAGCCTATTTTATAATGAAATGTTGACTATCTCATGTAATCCATTGAATACTATACCAAAAGTAGAAAACAGAATGGTTGTATGGAAACACTTTCCCACCATGGTTGGTAAAGTAAAAAATCAAGAATGATCCTAAGTTGGGAGCCCTCTGAAGTCACTTTCAGGTGCTTTTTCCAAACCATTGTATTGTGTACCTGAAGACATACAAAACAATTTTGTGTTCATATTTTTCACTATAAGAATTTCTCCATCATTGTACCAATTATTTTCAAGATAATATTACTAAATAAGAAATATTCTGTCATGTAATTATGTATTTTCTGTCCAGTGTTCTTTTATGTATCCTTCAAAGGGGATTTTACTCCTTTTCAATAATTTTATCTCTTTATAAATTAAAATTAATCATTTGTCTTATTCAAAAGAATCACCCATGTTAATGCTCTTTTTAAGTCATTTAAGATATTTTGACATTTAGAAGTTTTTCATGGATTGAAAAATATATTAATCTTTGACCATTTTTATTTTTGCAGCATCTCATACTATCTTTTCTACTTTTAGTTCTTCCCACTTTAAGTTTAGAAATTTTTCCCCAGATAGGCAAATTTTTGCTAAATTTTCTTTTCTAATTTTTAATGGAGACAGTACTGACTTGAAGTAAAGTATTAATGGATAATAATGGCATTAGGCCAATTGTTCCCAAAGTTTAATATCTACAAGAATCACATAGGATACTTGTATTAAGGTTTTAATTTGAAGGGATAGTGTGATACCTAGGAATTTTCATTTTTAACAAGCACTAGGAATGATTATGCTGAGATAGTCTATGGGCCACACTGGAATTATGTGTTCCATTTGTTAAAATTAGATGAGCGATTTCAACACATGGTGCTGGAACACTTGTATATCCATATGCAAAAAAATGAATTTCAATCCATATCTTGCACCATATACAAAAATTAACTCAAAATGGATCATATAAAAAATTAAAAATAAATGGATCATAGACCTAAATGAAAACCTAAAACTACAAAACTTCTAGGAGAAAATATTTGTGACTTTGGGTTAGGCAAAAATTTCTTAACTATGATACCAAAAGCAATCCATAAAAAAAAAGTTGATAAATTGAATTTAACCATAATCAATTTTTGCTCTTTTAAAGACATCGTCATGAGAACAGTCAAAAAAAAGTCAAAGACTGGGAGAAATATTTTCAAAGCACAAATCTGATAAAGAACTTGTATGCAGAATATGTTATTCTAAAAAATTCTTGAAACCTCTAAAATACTAAATAGCTCCCATGGAATCCATAAAAACTGGAAAAGTTAAAATATTTATAATCAAAGGGAAATCAGTAGAAGAAATGGACTGGGGTGAGGGGGGAGGGGGTGAGGGAGGGATATTGGCCAAATTTTATTATTATATTGTGTGCATCTATAAATATGTAACAACAAATCCTATCATTATGTACAACTATAATGTGCCAATTTAAAATGTGGGGAAAAATTCTTAAAACTTAACAATAAATAAAACAAATAAGCAAATTATCTGAATAGATATTTCAAAAAAGAAGGTATATAAATGGCAGGTAGTCACATGAAAGAAAAGATGGTCAAAACTACCAATCATTAGGGAAAGGCAAATGAAAACCAGTGAGATACCATGCTTATTCATAGAGTTGTTAACATTCAAAAAGACCATACTCAGGATCAGGAAGGACATAGAGGAACTTGAAGTCTCGTGCACTGCTGGTAGGAATGTAAAATAATGGAAACACTTTGGAAAAAAGTCGGCAACTTCTTTAAGTGTTAAACATACATTTCCCATAGGATCCAGTCATTCTATTCCTGGATATTTAGTCAAGAGAAATGAAAGCATATGTCTTTACAAAGACTTGTACCTACATGTTCATAGTACCTTTATTTATAATTGCTGAAAACTGGAAAAAACATGTGTCCATCAACAATGAATGAACAAATAAGTTGTTGTATATGCAACAATGGAAACCTATTCATCAGTAAAAAGAAGTGAATTACTGATACATACCACATAGATGAATCTAAAAAATAATTATGCTGAGTGAAATAAGACAAACCAAAAGAATGCATACTGCATGGTTCTATTTACATAAAATTCTTTAAAATGCAAGGAATCTATAGTGACAAAAAGCAGATCCATGGTTGCATGGGTACTAGCAAAATGGTGGAAGGAAGAAACTACAGAAGTATTTTGATTATGGTGATCGTTTCTTCAGTACGTACATATGTAAAAATTAAAAATAACACATAAATTTGATTAGAGTCTAGAAGACAGTGCTCTACCGTGATTTCTCTTTCTATCCTCCCCCTCCCCCACCCCCCCTACTGGGGTAACTTGATTTCTTAGTTAACTGTTTTGTCTTAGAACAAAATTTAACAGAATTTCCAGAATTTTGTAAAAGGGAGACATAATGAAATTTTTTTGTTTTTGTTTTGATTGGGAGTGAGGTCATGGAAAATCAGTCTCCCTAAAAGAAGCTGTTTCTGCCACGGTTTGGTTTCTCCAGGAAAAAGACTCTGAGATGGAGTTTCCTGTGCAGGATTTTTGATTATGGAGTTCCCTTAGAAGCAACCTCTATGGATGAGGGGAAACAGTATTGGATAGAGAGAAGCTGTAATACAGACCTAGAAACTTCACTTAACCCCATGGAACTCTCTGGCATTGAAAAGACAGTGATAAAGAGAGGTAAATCCACGTAGATTATGAAGTGCCTGTAAAACATTCATATTGTTATGTGACATAAAGTAGTTATACCATGCATACTAAGGGGCAATGAGTTCAGGTAAGGCTTGACCCAATGTTCAAAATGTGTGACCAAGAGCCCAGTTTCTCACTGTCTCTGTCCCACCTCTCACATGTTCAGTATCAAGCTCAGGATACCCTCAGTAGTCTCCTCAGTTCTAGACTTATGTGATTGAAAATGAAGGCTATGATCACATACCTTACATTCTCCTACTGACAACTTCAGTTTTTAAAAAATCACTATTCAGTAGCTTGTGTGAAAAACAAAACAGCTCTTGAATATATGTGTACACAAACACACAAGTATCTGTACACATATATGTATGTATATACACTCATTTTTTTTAATTCCACAAGTCTGCTTATATTTCTTGTATTAGATTTTGTGCCTGTACCTGAGCCAATTCCTTGGCAAGGAGATTGGACTAGACTTATTGGCACAGTACTGTGGACTCAGGTAGGATCAGTTTCTCCCAGAGGAGAGGTGATTGCCATGTGGAACTTGTGTGCATTTGTGTCAAGAAGTAGATGTAATACATGCTGAGCCACAAACAAGACTAGTGCCCTGGTAGAACTGCAATGAGTTAAAGCAAAGACACAAACAATAGGGGCATTTGAGAGCCTAGGACAGTAAAAAGGACACACTGGAGCACAGGGGTCCTTTGATGGCCACCCAGATACATTCACAGATGGGCCCCTGACCCTGACTACTCATACACAGTCCATTTTTATTTTCCTGATGAGTAAACATATCCTCATCTTTTCGAATTAAAAACCAAAAGAAATGTCAAAAATGAAAAACATTTTAAAATTAAACTCTATTAAAGAAATGCTAGTTCAAAAAAGACATAATTGGGCTCTCTAAAACCTGGCAGCTCCAAAACGCCAACAAGTTTTTCTCTTCGCAAGTCTGTTCTCAGCCATTCCAAGAAAGGAACAGAGAAGAACAGAGCTGTATCATTTTGATGACAACCCACTTCTAATCCACAGGATCATATGCCTTTGCACCCTGTTCAAAGGAAACTTGGCCTAGAAAAGAATTAGTTTCATAACAAACCAGCCATTCTGAGAATAGAGGTGAGAAGAGATCGGGCGGAAGAATTCGAGACAGTGCAGAGGAGCTGGCGAGTTTTAATTGCCAGTTCATATGCAGCTTCATGATTGTGCACAGTGACCGGAGGGACTTGGCTTCTAGTTTCTCAAACTCCCAATGCAGTAGCAGAAAATAACAAAATCTGTAAGGTGTTCGGTCCTACTAGAGATAGAAAAAAAAAATGGGGGGAGAGGTGGGGGAAGAAAGAAAGAAAAAGGAAATGTTTGAGCCACCAAGAGAGGCAAATAAAATCATTTCAAGAAAAATAGATTACTAGGAAAGGTCAGCATCTGCAGCATCATCTTCATTATCCTCAGCTAACATTTATTAAGTGCATGGTTTACAAGACATGCAAAAGTCCCTCTCCAATGCACGGTTATGGTGACGAATGAAGTTTAGAGAGATACAAGCCTAAGGAAATCTGTAAAATTGGGAAGTCACTATGAAGCAAAACAATGCAAAATAAATCTTTACATGAATAAAAATTCTATCTAAGGCATGATCAAAATAATATATATAGTACAGCTGATTGTGAGGAGATTTAAAGACTATGATTTCAGAAAAAAACAGAATTTAAGCCAAATGCCAGAAACTGGAAGAGGAGCAACATTTTAAATGGTTAGGGAGCTCATTCTCTCCAGAGATGGATTCTCTTTCCCGTGAATGTGCTTGAATGGCACTATTTCTTAAGCCTTTTCCTTTATTTTTCCTTCCCTCTCCACTTCCTCTTAGTACTTACCATTTCAAGCAAGCTTTACACTCAAGAAGTTACTGCTGCTAATGAAGCAAATGGTAGTCATGAAACTCACACTGGAAGAAAAAACCTGTTTTAACTAAGTTCTAATAAACCTTCTTACAGATTAAAACCAGGTAGGTGAAATGTGCATAATGCTTACTTTTTTGGGTGCTTTGATGAAATAATCAGTTGCCTTCAACCAATCCTTTCCCCTCGTCACCCTGTCACCCAACAGGCCACTAAATACACTAGAGAATGATTCTGGGAAACAGAAGACATGCTCCTTTGGTTCTCTTGATTTTCTCTCATTTCTGTGAATTTAATTTTCTGTGCGAGCATGTGTCTGAGCTGGGGCAGACAGATTGGTGCAGGGTTTCTTAAAAACAATTTTTTGCTCCATCAGACACAATATATTCTGCTGAAAGAGAAGAAAGCACTATACCCCAGGGGGGAAAAAGTTTCCCCAAAAGTTTGTTCCCTCAAAACTTTACCATGGAAGGCAATGTCCCTCTTGGGTGATTTAATTTAATTGTTATGTTTCTTAACTTTGTTCTGGGGGAAATTAAGCAACCATCAGCTGCACTTCATAGGCAAATACCACTTTTTGGTAGATAGAACACAAAACTAGGAATCGGAAAACCCAAAAAAGAATCCTGGCACAGCACTGGGTGATTTCATCTCCACATGCCTAAATTTCCTGTTTGCAAAATGAGATAGAGCTTCCCACTCGTCACTTCTTTCTTGGAGAGGCTGTGAGGACTAATAGTCTTCACTCTGATTTTTTTCTTCCAAGAAGCAGCAGAGAGTTTTCATGGTACAAAAGATGCATCTTCATCAGTTTGGACCCAGCAACACAGACATAATTTTATGCTAGGATTGTTGGTTACAAATGTAGGACATGTTGTGAGCTCAGAACTCAGAGAGGTATCAGTCACAGAAATAGACTACTGCACATGGAAGAGGTTAAGAGACACGTGACTGTGAACCAAACTGAGGTCTCAAGAGGTAGGAAGCTCTGGAGGATAAATGCACTAATTCCAGATCTGGATTCGGAAATGACACTTCTACCTGAATGACCACAGACACATTACTTCATTTCTCAGTGCCCCAGTTTCCATATCTATAAGAAAATAAAGAATGGCACCTCTTTCCAAGGAATAACATATACAGATATAAAGTGCTTAGAATCGTCAATGCCTGGTATATAGTAAGTGATATTGTTGTAATTATCAGAATGAGTAAGATTATCCATGCAAGGAAAGGCGGGAGCTTTCTCTAGACAGAGGGAGCAGCATGAACTGCAGAGGACAGCAACAGAACAACTAGTTTGTTGGGTTCATGAAAATGTTCTTAAAGCAAAAAAGGACCCAGGTAGATAAGGCCAATGTGGGAAATTTGTGAAGGTCTTTGCTGTGAGCTTGAATTTTATTTTTAAAGGATCAAATAGTCACCAAATAATCTTGGATTAAGAAGCAACATGGTCAGATTTGTGAGTTGGTCAGTTCTAAAAGAAGTTGCTGACAGGGTATGAACCTTGTTAGAAAAATGGCCACGGTTACTTTCCTCCCAGTTTCCACACCTCTTTGGATGTTTTTCCCATCAAGCAGTAAAAACATTTATCCCGACCTACTTAAAATGGGCTGACTTTGGACTTGTGTAATAAGATGCAGCAAAGTTATAATGTGCCTGTCCTAAGCCAGTACTTTATGAGGTTCCATATGCTTCTGTTTTCTTTCACGGAACTCTCCTCCAAGATATGAACAAGTTCAAAGTAACCTAATAAAGAAGGAGAGGACACATGAAGCAGAGCCACGCTGTCCAACTGAAACCATCGTAGGCCAGCAAGTCTCTAGCTAACATGATAATTGGCCACAGAGCACAGTCAAGACCAACTGCCCAGTTGAATCCATTCTAAATTTACAATTTGCAGAATCATGAACTAAATAAATGATTGTTCTTTTAAATCTCTTAATTTTGGGAGAAGGTTGTTATGCAGCAATACCTAGCTGAAACATATAGTACAAAATTTTTAATGGCTAAATTCAAGTAGTAGTTCTGAAGTATTTAATATACATACACATACATTAGTGCAGACCTAATTGTTGTATAAATGACACCTTTTTATTTTCAGGAAAGTTTTAATTTTACAATCAGCTTATGTGTGAATTATCTCACTGCTATTAAAGCAACTCTTTAAATAGTCTCACACAAGTATTGTTACCTCATTCTATACAGAGCTTTGTGACACTCATAATCACAAAATTGGGAAGTGGACTTGGAATATGGGACTTCAGAAACCAGGAGACGTGTTTTATCCACATCATTGTTTCCACAGGAAAATAAACAAGGTTGTCATTTCTTTCTTTCATTTATCTCAAATCTTTGAGAGTTTTCAATATTCTAGGCACCATGCT
Organism: Aplodontia rufa; assembly: GCA_004027875.1. Classification (NCBI taxonomy): domain Eukaryota; kingdom Metazoa; phylum Chordata; class Mammalia; order Rodentia; family Aplodontiidae; genus Aplodontia; species Aplodontia rufa. Next base: position 67,669 of record PVKS010000627.1, on the reverse strand, counting down.
GAATCAAAGAAACTGAGTGGCAAATCAGCTAGACATAATCGAGGCCATTGTGAGCGTTAGTATGGGACACAGTGAGTTTACCAGACAAGTACCAAACAATATGGTGAATGTTATCATAGTAGACAGGCAGGATGTTCTCAGAACTTGGTAAGGATAAAAAAAACTTTCCAGAAAAAGCAATGTCTAAACTGAAATCAAAGAATCACTGGGGATCAACAAAGCAAAGAGACAGAGGAATACAATCTGAGTATGAAATCTAACAAGGTGAAGTCATGAAGGTGTACGCACAACACATTCTTGAAACTGAAAGTAATACTCAAGTCTATAAGCTGCTCACACATGGTATGAATGAGGAGAGGGAAGCTGGAGGCATTACAGGCATTAGCAGAGATTTGACCTTGTAGGATTGCCTCAATCCATTTTCCATATCTGATAATACAATACCACCAACCAGATAAATTATAAAGAAAAGAGGTTTATTTGGGTTCTAGTCCAAGGTCAAGGGGGAGCATCTGGTGATGACCTCTTTCATGGCAGATGCTCAAGATCGTGCAGAGTATCACATGGCAAGAGGAAGGGTGTGCAAGGGACCTAGCCAAACTCATCTTTCTAGCAGACCCAATCTCAAGATAACCCGTTAACCCATTTGTTCACTAATCCATTAATCACATGAATAGATTAATCCACTTCATGAGACCGAGCCCTAACACCTCTTAAAGGGTCCACCTGATCCCATCATTTAATATCTTTTAATAGGGGTTAAATTTCATTTTTGAGTTTTAAAGAGAACAGTGATATTCAAACCATAGCAAGGATTTATGTGAGTAGATGGTGGTGTATTCACTGAGATGGGAGCCACCAGAAAGGAACACTTTGGGAAAAAGAAATATTAAGTCTGGCTTTAGACCGATCAAATGTGATGTTCCTGTAAGATGCCCCAAAGATGTCATGTAGGTAGCTAAGGAAAATATGCATGTAAAAAAGGATAAATTTAATCTCCACAGCCTCTTGAAGGATTGTAGATACCACAACACAACTATATTCAGCTGCAGCTTAGATGGACTTAACAGAGCAACAATGCTATTGGGTGGTGTTCGCTGTTTCCATAGGTCCTGGGTGGGGGTAAGCTCAGAAGAGCTTAAACCTCTCAATGATCGGTGGCTGCAGAAAACAACAGCAAACTCTCCGTCCTAATTTTGCAAAGGCATGCAAGTGGATGGCACTCAAGAGGCAGAGTTTTCATATTCTGGTGCCTGAAGGATGGCAGCAGTCCAATTAGATTACCTCTGGCACTTTCTAACACATAAATTGGGATAATCTACAATTTACAGTAACTCATTTCATAATGAAAGCATCTTGGGAGATCAAAAATACAGCACACAGTGTATTGGCTAAAAGGAATTAGAAGGAAAGATTAAGATAACATCATGATTTCTGTTTGGAAAACTTGGATATTGGTAATGTTTCTGGCCAAAACTGAAAACTTGAGAATGGAAAGGAATTCAGCTGAGAATAGGAGCTCAGTTTTAGACAGAAATTGTAGAACAAGAAGTGACCAGGTAAAGTCTTTAAAATAGCTCCTGTCTCTCTGTAGCTGTAAAACAAGGCCCATCCTTTGGAGAAACAGAATGGGAGTCAAAGTTTTTCAAAAGTCTCAACCGTACTCACAGCCTGTGTGCAGGGGTCAGTTAAATAGCACCATAGTTCAGAGCTATGTTCAGGCTAATAAAATTAAGGAAATAAAGACATACTTAAACACTAACTCAGGCTCTGAGAATACTCCTAAGGGTAAGTTAAAATGCATTTAACCATATTTCCAGATTGTCCATAAGAAACGGGGCAGTATTTCTACTCACTTACCTAGAGGAAGCATATGTGTCTTCACTGATAAATGTGTTTAGATGAAAGGAGCCCAAAAGGTTCTTATTTATTAGGAAATACCATAACTAGAGGGTCTCAGGCTATATTTTTTCTGACTACCTTTCTGACATTTTCTCTGAAGGTCGTAGTGATGACCAAGTGCAAAGAGGCTCACGGTATTTGGGATTATTTATGCAACTTCTTGTGGACATACGATTTAAGCTTGGCCAGTCTGGTCACTCTGGAATGAGCCCTGGCCAAGTGGTAGGGATTAATCTGCCACGAGACAGTCTTCAATAAATTATTTGGTTGATTTTTTTTCCTTTTTCTGGTTTAAAACATTTTCTTCCAATAAATAATCGAGTTGTACACTGGAAAACGAAAATGACTGACCTCCTCAGAAAGTAAAAAAAAGTCTGAAAATGGAAACTGGAGAGTTTTCCCTTCTAGTGCCCACTGAGTGAAAAAATGCACTTATTTATTTGAAATACCAGCAAATGGGCTCCCATGTAATGAAATATTTATTGAAATTGCTTCTTTGGCCCTCTACAGTTGCTGATAGGGTTTAACAAGAGTCAGGTAAGGAAGCCAGAGTGAAGGTACCTCTATTTATTTATTTATGGTTCAAGCAGCTTCAACCATAAGGCTTACTTTGGGAAATCATACAGGCAGGACCATACATGACTGACAATAATAGTTATTTTCCATTTTCATTGAATTGTTTGACACAGCAGAGAAAAATCAATCTTATGAGATTTTTATATTTACTTGGTTCTGGTTTTTAAAGCTTATACTCTGTTGTTAAGATGTATTTATGTTAGTTTTAATTAAAATTTACAATGTTTAATCCTTATTCAATATTTTTTCAGCATTTCATCATCAATATCTCCATTTCCTTTTTGTTATTGTTCTCTAATTTTATAGATAATGTCTGACTGTTTGTTGTTTAACTAGCCTTTCTATACTTTGAGAATCAGTTTTAGTTCACCAACCCAATATAAGGACATTTTCCATTCCTTCTTGCTTTGATCAAGATGTATCTATCCAAATTAAGACGCTATCTTTTCCAAATATAACAATGACCCTGTGAAAGCAATTATTTCAAGACAATTTCTAAAATAAAACATCTGCATGAGCTATGCTCAGGAAGAATGAGAAGTGTCAAACATTCTAAAATCTCATATATACCAAATGAAGACATTCCAGGAAGAAAAAGAGCATCTTTGCTCTTCAGAGCACACTGGGTAATACCAGGGCTGTGTGAATTTTCATGAGGTCCATCATGATTTATTGAGAGAGCTTGAGAAAGTCACTAACCGGAGGTTGCAAGAAATAATCTCCAGCATTACTTAAAAAGCATTCCAACATGTTTACTTTTGCTATTTCTGGCTTTTAGAAAGCTAATAAATTAAGGGGAACATAGAACTTTACAGCTTAAAACAGCCTTAGAGACTATCTAATCAAAGCTCCTCAATTTATGAAACAGGAAACAGGAATCCAAAAGCATTAAGTAAACTGAGCAGAGGCATATATAGCAGGCGCAGAGGAGGAACTAGAATACAGATCTCCTTACTCCTACTTTAGTGTTTTACAACAATGTTGAGCAATCTCTCTCTCTCTCTCTCTCTCACACACACACACACACACACACAAAGTAGACATACAGTCTACTAGAGAAACTAACCATATATTAGTCTAATGAAAGTTTTCAAAGATGACATACAATGTGAGCCAGCTGCTGACTCATGAGCTCAATATGTTTCCAGCAGTGCTGTAATGTCATTGTGTGCTGTCCAGATCCACCCTCCAGGATCAGGTCCTCATCCCCAGCTGCTAGGCATGTTGTGTTGACAATCACCTCTAAATGGAGCCTCTCTTTGGGGCTTCCATTGTCTGAAAAGAACCCAAGGCTGAAATCCTACATTTGGTGACTGTTCAATACTTGGGTATAAACACCTAATTCCCTCCCCCAATTCAAGGGCCGTCCCAGCTACAAAGCTCCTCATTGGATCGGCTTAGTCTTTTATTGCCATTGTGTTGCAATTCAACTACTCCTTCAAGCCAGTCCTATTGCCTTTGCTCCCCTGCAGGTGCTAAGCCTGATAGCTCTACCCATAAAGATGCTGCCTTCTGCAAGCCTCCATCTAGAGTCTGCCTTCCAGAGAACCTGACCAGAAAGACCGGCAGCATCCAGGTTAAGAGGGTGGGGTCAAGAATCAGACTGTCTGGATTTGAATCCCAGCCCTGCCACTCAAGGTGTGTTCCCTTGCACAGATTACTGTCTCTAAATCTCTTTTTGATCAGTTTTTGAAGATAAAAATGATAGAAACTACCACATAGGTAGGTATGTATGTATCACATAAAAAAATCTATGTAGAAATTATAGTGTAGTGCTTGGCACAGACTAATTGGCAATATATCAGCCAGGATGCTAAAGGAAACAGATGGCACATTCAAAATACAGGACTATTTACAGGGGTGTGGGCAAAGCTACAGCAGCCAATGAGGAAGGGTGAGGTACCCAGGGACCAGCAGCAGTGGGAAGCCAGTATCAGCCGTAGGTCTGTCACGAGTAGTCAAAACAATGTTACAGAGCCTAGAGAGAACAGGAATTCTGAGGGAGGCACAGATGCAAAGAGGCTCATGCCTGCCAGACCATGGCCAGGGAGGAAGAGAACAGTGATAAATACAATGGATTTTTCTCCTCTCCCACCATTTTCCTGCTGCTCCACCAAATACAACCCGAAAACAGAAGTCAAGATATGCCAAAAGCATTAACACGTGTAGAGCAGCCCTTCATCTTACCACACACATACACCCAAAGAACAGAACAGGGCAAATGAGGGCAGAGAAGAACAGAGCAGGGCAAAGCAGAGCAGAGAATAGGTCTGGACAGACAACTGATACCAAACAGCATGGAGATCCTCAAAGGTTATGCCAACTTCTGTAATCCCGGCATATCCTGTGTTTAGAGTCTTGCTCTGTCTGAAAATGGAAGCTAATCCAAAATTTTATTAAAGCATAGAATTGGAGTTTTCCCCCACATTTTTTATTGGTGCATTATAGTTGTACATATTGATGGGGTTTGTGGTTATATATTCATATGTGCACACAATATAAAAACATAATTCGGCCAATATCACCTTCCAGCATTTCTCCCTCCTTCCCTACCTCATATCCCTTGGTCCCTTTCCTCTACTGATCCCGCTTTGATTTTTAGGAGATCCACCCCAACCTTTGTTTTCCTTTTTCCTCTGTATCTTCTGTGTATGAGAGAAAACATATGACACTTAACCTTCTGAATTTGACTTTTCACTTAACATGATGGTCTTTAGTTCCATCCATTTTCCTGCAAATGCCATAATTTCATTTTTTCTTTATGGCTAAATACAACTCTATTTTATATATATACCTCATTCTCTGTATCCATTCAACTCTTCACGGACACTTAAACTCTTTCCATAGTTTAGCTATTGTGAATTGTATTACTATAAATAGCACAATAATGGGTAAGCATGTATCATAGTAGTAAGATGGTTTTAATACTTCGAAGTAAATATTGAAAAGTGATATAGCTGAGTCATATGGTGGTTCCATGACTAATCTTTTGAGGAGCCTCCATACTGATTTCCATAGCAGTTGTACTAATTTGTAGTCACACCAACAGTGTATAAGTGTTCCTTTTTCTCCATATACTTTCCAGCATTTATGGTTATTTGTATTCTTGATGAATACCATTCTGATTGGTATTAGATAAAATCTCAGTGCAGTTTTGATTTGCATTTCCCTAATTGCTAATGATGTTGAACATTTTTTTAATGTATTTGTTGGCTATTTGTGTTTCTTGTTTTTTTTAATATCAGTCAGTAAGCTTGTTAATATAATACCTGGCATTCAGTAGGTATTCAATATATACTCATTGATTAATTTATTTTTACATAAATAAAGCTTTCTTTAATAGAGAAATTCAAGTAAACCCTTTAGGAGATATAATTCAATTTCACCATTCTCAACATGCTTTCAATTTATTAAAAATAATTTTAGAATTATCAGGAAATGTGTTTTCTGAATTCCTTTAAAGAAATCTGTCAAAGAAACGCAAGTTTGAATTGTTATCATTTCTCCCCAAGAAAATGAAAGGCTATAAGAATAAAATTCTGTTTACAAAAAGAAAAATAATCCCCCCAGCTGATTGTATAAAAAATAGCAATTCTGATGGGAAATCATTTTTTTCACCTAGATGGAGATCTTCACTAAATATTTCTAAGAATGAAGAAAAAAAATTGCCCTTTCTCAGGAGGTCTAGTATCATGTTTTAAATCCAGATAAGGTATAATGTCATACAACCTAAGGCATTTGTAGAGATACATTGGGAAGGTTGGATGGGGGGAGGGATAAGGGTGGATAATTGGAGGGGAAGCTCATGGGGGTAAATCTAATTTTCAGAATTTATATATATATATATATATATATATATATTATTTAATTAGAAGCTTGTTTGATTGTTCAACAAATAAATTTCTGAATAAAATAATTTTTTTAAAAAATTACCCTTTCTCACTCACATCTAATAAAAAAAAAAAAACCCAGAAAAAAAAATTGCCCTTTCTCTTATGTAGGAAGGTATGTGAAGCATTGGATCCAGACAGGCCTACAGTTCAAATTCTAGCTGCAGGGATCCCAGATGTGTAATTTCATACATGCGATTATCGGCCCTTTCTGACTCACAACTTTCTCCTCTGCAAGGTAATAATAATAATAATAACAGAACCTCTGCCTCAAAAGGTTACAAGAATGTAATGATATAACTTAGTTCATGTCAAGTGCACAGAAATGGTGGCACTATTTTCCTGCTCTACCAAATCTATGTTTGTGTGTACATGTACAGCTTCCAGGGACCTGCCACTCCACCAGCAGGGAAGCCTGGTGTTGCAATTCAAGAGGGCGTTATCACACTTCCACGGGGACAATAGAAAGTGCAGGAGCCAGAAAAACCAATTTCTGGATTACAAACTCTCAACTTCCTCCAAGGTGCAGAGCTCAGGCCTTCTGCAAGCCTTTCAACTGAGAGTTCTCAACCTAGAGTCTGTGTAGTCTTTGATTCTCCCAGGAAAAAGGGTTGTATTGTTCAGGGAACAGGTTCTACATCTTACAGAGATCTTCAAAGTTAGTGAACCAAAGAAAGACTAGTATTCCCTGCTCTAAGATTTGACTTATGGCACCCTCTCTACCCACGTCCCAGCTATCAGTGCCTCCACATGTGGTTGTGGAAGGAGCTAGAGACCCCCAGGTTAACCAGTGCTCCACATTTTCTTCCCAAGGGAAAAGAATGGAGTTTTTAATCTGTGAATATTGTGATTTTACTTCCTAAAGCTTAAATTTCATTTACATAACTCAGTTTTCAGTACATGTAGTCAAGTCTCGCAATCCAATGTCTCTTTTGTCATTATTTTAGATTGTGCTGAGGCAAATCTTTTGGTTGCCTTAAGGTTTGCCCGCAAGCTTTATGCAGTGGAAATTTTAACACACAGGTTAATATTTATGAAAATCTCAATCCTGTGAATCAAAAGCAGTATTCTCATATTTTAAAAACTGAAAGGTTGTTTCCTTAATGAAGTTACTCTAAGACTGTTTCATTAATAAAGTTATTTTAATATTAGTAAAGTAATCTATCCTGTTTTCAATTGAAGTATAGTTAATTACATGTTCCCATGACCTTAAAAAACATGTTTCATTAAAACTCTAATTCTTGGTTTTGGATTTCATGGGTAAAGAAAACAAGGATTACTCTTTATCTCAAATAGTGTACTGACAATAATGTTATTTAATTACTTAACACATATTTATATAGCAGTGTGGGCTGGGCACTTTTCCAAGGAATTTATAGATATCGCTTATTTAATCCGTACAATAATTATATAATAGGTATAATATCTCCATTTTAAAAACAGAAATTGAAGCACAAAGAGATTGGTTAAACGATGTACCACAAGTCACACAGCTAGTAAATGGCAGAAACATACTTTAAACTCAAGCAAGAACAACAGCACCCACAACAATATTAAGAACAGCTAATATTTATTCAGTACTTAGAACGTACCATATGTTTTGCTAAGTGCTTCCCACATATTATTTCATTTAATATATCTATAATAATATTATGCAGCTACATTTTAGCTCACATTACATATGAACAAATAAGCCCAAAGATTTGTCCAAGACCACATAGTAAGTGGTAGAATCAAAATCTTCATCTGCTGGCTAAACCGTTTTTGCTGTTAATTACAATGATATACGTAAATATAAATATACACATATGTGTATACCAAATAATATAACGAGTCAAAAAGAGAATAAACACTTCCCTTCACTTTCTCTAACACATAACTGAAAGGCCGTGATGTGTGATTCTTTGGCCTGCACCCTGTCCTCTGACATGTTCTCCCAAGCTTGACATCTTGGGATGTGCCTCTCAGAGGGACTTCAGCGGAGTGTTTGGATTAATCCAATGGACTGTGCTCAGATTTCCTGTCTGTGGGCTGTGGGAATCAGAAGCAATGAGAAGTCACAGACACAATCTCTCACCTCGTGCAGAGCAGCAGCTTCCTCTACCCAATATTTACTGAATCCCTGGAGGTCTTTTCTCTGGAGACTGCTGTTAATCTGGTCTCCTGGCCCTGGGGGATGAGAATCTGGGCCAAGGTATGTAACAGCAAAATAGCACAAGTCAGCAATGCAAATAATAAAAATGCATTTCAAAGACTGGTGCATTAACAAAACTGTTTCACATGTGTTGTCTCATTTCAGCACTTCCTGTGGGAATTATTGGAAACTTAAACTGGTTCAAAGCTGTATTTGGTACTTTTAAGCTTTGTGTTGACCTTTAGCTTCATTATTATTATTTATTGCACTTCCTGTAATGGTTTTAAATTGGTATTTGAATTTTTGTTTACTTAATAAAGGACTGATAGTTTCTCAAAACACATTTAATTCTACCAGGATCTTTTTAAAGGACAGAATGATTTCTATCTTGTTATGAATATTAATAGCCTTGCCTTAAATTTAGCTTGAACACCGCAGGCTTGGCATGTTCATAGACATAAGTGTGTGTATGCACATGTGTTTGTACGTATGTGAGTGTGGAGACAAAAAGTGATGGAATGCTAGTTCCCCCCTAAAACTTACATGTTGAAGACCTAGCTCCCAAAGTGATGTTATTTAATAATAAAATTGGGGGAGGTATTAGATTTCAATGAACTCTCAAATGGGGACCCCTTATCATAATAGTACTGCTTTTAAAAGAAGAGAAAACAGAGAGTTTGCCCTTACCTTTCCCATCCCTCCTCCAGAATGTATGAGCAAAAAAAAAAAAAACCCAAAAAGGCCATGTGGGTGCACGCTAGGAAGGCAGCCATCCAGCCTGGAAGAGTACCCTCACCCAAACCTGACTGCTACCACACTGATCATGGGTTTCTGAACTGTGAGAAAAATCAATCTGTTTATAGTACCCAGTCCATGGTATTTTGTTGCAGAAGCCCCAGCTAACTAATGTACATAAAAACACAATATAATACAAATTATATAGAGATATTCATAATATTGATATTTATATTGGCATGCATTTATATATACATACCAGAAAGTGAAAAAAGAAACTTGATATTGTATTAATAATGAAATTACTAGATAAGTAGCAGAAGCCCAAAAATAATGATCTAACATCCGAAGGTATTTTAGCAACAAAGATATAAAAGACAAGAAATTCTCCCAAATTGTAATTCCCAACCTGAAATAAGATAGTCTAATTGAGGCAACCTCAAATATAAGCTAGACAGGTGTTAGAAAGGATAACTGCCCAAGGAGTCATTTTTAGTGGCCACAAGAGGAAGGGGCAGGTGGTGGAGGGAGAGGAGTTTGCTTAAAATTTCCACTCCAGTTGTGTAAGGTAACACTAAAGAAAGAATTGCAGGCTGTTTGTTGGGGTATGGGGGGGCGGAGGCCACTCCGCACATTTATAGCTAAGTAGAAAAGAGGTCCAAGTTTGCTTTTGACAGCACAGCCTTTTGTGCCCTTAATCATGGTTTCTCTGCTACTGGAGTGCAGGGCTGGTGTGGGAGAGAGCAGAACCAAAATGCCTGGGCTTTAGCAAGCTTTATCTCAGTCTATTAAGCCCCCTGGTGAGTTAAACAGCTCAGTTGAGAGGCATCAGTGCCTTCTGGAACAATTAGTGTCAGTAAAGATGGGGAACAAGTCTCCATGAGCAGTACCAAGAGAAATATTTCTACAGAGCCATAGAAAATAAAGAAAGGAAGATTTGCAAAGAACAAAACAGGGGTTTTGTTCAGAGAATTTTGATTTGGGTATTATAGTGCTTAAATAGGGAATTTAAATAAGTGCCCTTAGCTCTTTCAAAGCCTTTAATAATATTAGTCAGCAAGAAAAGTGATGATCTAAGCAAAAACAGGTTAGAAAGGAAATCTATGATGCAGTAACTTATCTAACTTTGATGGGGCAAATAGTTTCAATTTTTAAATTTATGAAGGATTTCCCATACCTTATGTTTCAGAGGTTTTTTTATCTTAAAGTTTAATAACAAAAATATCAATTCTGTTTTTACACTAGAACTCAAATTTCCCAGACAAGTGCAGGCTATTGAAAAAGCTGAGGAAGCTTACAGAATTGCCATTTTATAGTCTCACTACCTGAGACTGATTGGTTTGACTGAGAAGTCGGGCAGCCTGCAGAAGATTTCAGATGTTCTAGGGTGTAAGTCATTGACGTAGAGGGATTCAAACACAAGATGAAATGAAAATGCATATTTCAAATATTGCTCTCATATTTTTGCTGTTATGTTTAATAGCATTCAGCAATTACATATTTCTGCCTACCAAAATAGAACTAGATTTCTACCTCAATGGACGATTTGTTAAATTCCCATGTTTGATTTTTTCTATGAATTTAGATAATAAGTGCAAAACACATGACACTTCTGAACTTTAAAAATTAAAGTTTGATCCCTACCATGATTTTAGAGCTATTAAAACTGGAAAGGCCTGGGGCCCCTCCTCTTGAATGTACTTTTATTTTTCTTTTTATCACTTTGGATAGAGAATGATTAGTAGGGCCAAACTCAACGATGTTTTTCAGTAACTCTTATTTAGTGCTAACTATGTAGCAGGCATTTCCCTAAATATTTTGCATTACAGGTCCAAAGTCCTTTACTCATAACTGTAAAATCCAAAAAACTTTTATAAACCAAATATTTTGTAACTCAATAGACAGCAAAATTTATCCACATTCATTATCTGATTTGATTTTTAGTGGTAGATTGTATTAATTTTGATTAGTAATTAGTATCCCAGATTCTTTGGGATATTATGTCATATATGGTATATCACACAAATATAAATTAACTGTATGTGGCTTAATGGTATGGTATACAGTAAATTTATATAGTAATTATGAAGTGAATGTTCCATATTACTTTCCTAAAATCCCCAAAATTCTAGATTCTGAAACATATTTGACCCAAATATTTCAAATAAAGAAATTGTTTAAATTTCACAACAATACTCTAAGTGCTTTAAAAATCACCTTAGAGAAGGGAAAAATTGAGATGAAGAAAATCTGAATACAGTGCTTAAGGCAACACAACTAGTAAGTGATGAATGTGAGGTTTAAACCCAGGTAAAATCTGACTCCAGAGCCCATGCTCTTCCTAATCACTGCCTTCATCACACCACTTTCATTGATCTATTAAATAAACCCTCCTTTGTTATTATATGAAGATGAGGAAGAGAGGGTGTAAGAATATATACTTTCTTTAGTTATGATTAGAAACTTCCTGTTCTTAATAGTTGGATCCAGCTAGGAAAATGGTATGCCCTCTAAACTATTCACTGAAGGGATTTCGGAATGGGTAATCACTGATAAAAGCATGGGAAGAATGAAAAGACCCAAGAGAGGTAACTTTCTGAGTCTGAGAAAGCAAATAAGAACGATCCCAAATAAGAAAGAGAGGAAATCGTATTACCAGAGGCTAGGAGCCAAATCCATTAGGAGCCAACCCTATGGACTAAAGTACTGTCCTACCCTTGGAGATAATGCTCAAAGCAGAAGAGGTGGGGAAAGACATCTTAGCTTCACCCCTTCTCCTCTCCTCAGGCTCTCTTAGGCAACTCCACTGTCCAAATCTAACTAGAAACCAATTAGTAATAAACCTGGAAAAGAGATTTCTAGGGTGAGTCCTCTTTACCACAAAGAGAAAAAAATAGGCATTTGATCAAATACTTATTACCCAAGGTTGAGAATAGAAGTGCTGGATAACAGGTTAAGGATCAATCTGAAAAGGTCTGACAAGTACTTGCAAGACAAACCCTATAAAAATGGGTTTTCCACATTTAGTTATTAAAGATTATTTATTAAAGATCTTTTATGTGCCAGCTATGATCTAGAAGAATGTAAACTTCCAGAGGACAGGGAGCACATTTTGTTTATTTACAAAAACTACAATTTTCTTTTTAACAAAAATTAAATTCAAGCAACATACATGAAGGGTATAATTGAACTTGAATACAAAAAGTCCATTTTTCACAAGATGGGAAGAGAATTGTTTTAGTAGCATGTACTAAAAAGGCTTAGAGATTTTAGTCAAAAGCAAATTCGGAGTCAACAAGATGTGGAAACTATTTTATCAGGAAAAGAAAAGTATTAACTGGGTCTGGGGATATTAGGATGGCATCCCTATCTTAAAACTCCCTGGTCAGATCAGGTTGGAATGGTTTTTGAACTTCCAGCCATCCCATATGAGAGATTTAATCAACTAAATTATGTACAAAAGAGAGATGAAGTGCTGCTGATACTCAAAACCATGCCCTATGAATAACAATTGAAACACTGCAAGTTTTGGAACTGAAGAATAGCAGTACAGGAAGAAATATAAACAGTATTCAAAAAATGTAAAGAGCATGTATTGGGTGTCAAGTATTGCCCACCCACCTGCTTCACTTGAAAGAGATGCTGCCTCCTCCCTATTTCTGCATCGCAGACACCCATGCAGTGGCAATCCTTTATAGAACAGAGCATTCCAATCACAGGTGTCTGGATCAGTAGTTGACAGCCAGCCCCTAAGCCAGCCACTTAAGCCAGCACCTGGAGTAAAAAGGTAAGTTGGCCCTGATTCTCCTTAAGTGGGAACTCGGACTGAAAAACACTGAAACACTGTACCAGTTACTAAGGAAAACAGAAGTTAACAGGAAGCCAACAGAGTTGGTCCATGGCAGAGACCATGTGTAAACTAAGAGCATGAAGGAGCAGATCTCTGTAAGCAGAGAACATTCACTGGCAGAAAGAACAAAACAGCAAACTTCAGAGGGGCAGCCAACGTGCTGAGAAAATGAGAGAGAGAGAGAGAGAGAGTGTGTGTGTGTGTCTGGGGAGTCAGTCCTGTTTCTGCTAGCTTCTCTCCTGTGGTTCCATTCCACGTGTCTCCTTATAATAAGCTCCTTATTTCTTAAGGTTACATTTGTGAGTTTCTGCTCTTACAATAGACACATATACACTAACACAAAAAGCTCTCAGAAAAAAAATTAAAACAGTTTTCTATAGTCTTGAGAGGCACACACCAATGGGTAGAAGCTCTGGAGGTTCCATATCTTTGAATAGTGCATTATAGGTGAAATGGGTTGCCTCAAGAAACTTTACCAAAGAGATGGTCTAAGCGCACGTTACCAGTCACATGGTTGGAATTTAAGCCCAGGATATGCCACTGTGACTAAACTACCTCCAAGACCCTCCCAGCATTCAGACTACATCCTCTGATTGTAAGCAAAAACTCTATAACTTTGAGTAATAGAGATGAGTTTCATAATCTAAGAAAAGTCTAGTCTTCTAAAATGCAATTCTATCTTTTGTTTTTCTTTCACAATACTTTTTTCTGTCCAGTGCTTTGACATCTTGAGCGTCTTTTGTATCAAACAGGAAATGACAAGCCCAACTATAGTTTTTAAGTTCAGTAAATAAGTTTTAAGAATTTTAGGTTTTGTGAAAAGAAGCAGGTCATTTTGGCACCAATTTTTTCCATTAATTTTTAAATGCATGTGTATTTTTTACTAAATTCAGTTCATATGATTTTGATTTATTTACACTTAGCTCCCTAACATGTGTGGTTAGCAATTTGATGACTATGCACCTTCTAATTAGTCTGTCTCAGAACCAGAAATTCATGTGTTGCCAACATCACCGAAACAAAATCCAGCTGACACAAATTTGGATACAAATCGAAGAAGCCGTAAAATTCAAGACCATTCTAAACTTGGCAATAAAACTTCTCTTATTCCCAAAAAGTTGCAGACAAAACAAGTTCCAAGCATAAAGTATTTTACAAACTTTTTATGCAAACATGTGCTGCACAGATAAATAGCAGTGGGACAGATTCCTCTCCTGTTGCTCTGCTGCCATGATTACCAAAAAATGTGATTATGCTGGGCTGCTGCTTCACATGGGGTTGCGACTGCAAACCCAAGAACTGGGGGCCCTAGTCAAGAAAGCCAGTCAACCCGGTTGTTAGGCAGAGTGTGAACCAAACCACTCAGAGACAGAATGCTTCTCATTCATAGAATCAGATAATGTTGAGTGTGGTAGGAACTTTGGAAGTCATCTTGGCCAATCCTTCACTCCACCAATGTGTTTTAAATGGTTGTTTTGACATTCCCTGTACATAACCTTTAAAATTCAGATGACATTGGTCCAGGCATGCATTTAATTACAAAACTTAAGGCACATATGGAGCAGAGAGAAAATTTTCTAGGGAAACCTAGAGAATTATGTTTTATGGATGCTTCTTCTACTTATTCTTGAGACCTACAACATGGAAATGGATTTCCCCCTTTAAATATGTTAAAAAGAATGATAGCACTACTGAGGTATATAAAATGCACATTAATTTGTTCTGATTGTATAAAATGTACATTTTATATACAACTTATGTTGATAAGAATTCTAAACGTTCTTCAATATGTATATATATGCCAACATTGCATAAATCATATATTCAAACAAATACCAAAAATATATGACTTACATAATTAAACACTTATGTATTAAATTTACATATGGGCATAATCTTTCCAATTTAAAGATGTTTAGCCTTGCTTGAGTCCATGCATTTAACAATGGTTTGAAAAAAATATAAATCCTTAGCCAGAAGTTCTTTACTTAATGAATGTTCTTAATGAGTTCTTAATGGTTAAAGTTTTGGGCCACTGCCCCCAAGTCACTTTGAGTATCCAGAAAGTTAGGAACACAAGTCTAAGGTGGATCTTCCTACTGTTCTTCCTCCCAGAAGTCTCAGATTATCCCACCACATTTACAAGCTTTTGTCATTAACCATTACTTTTCTACTAACTAATGAGGTAGAATGTGGTCCATCCAACTGGGACAGGTGCTACCCAAACTACCCAATCCTCCAAAATTCACTTTCACAATTATGTTACTCATTATCCCTCATAAGTATCTACTCTGTCCTCACCATAAAACAGTCAGGAAGCACAGATCTTAAAAGATTCAACGGCTCTTAAGAACTCATCTTTCTTTTCTGTCATTTAAATATCTATTTTGTAAATTAAAATACCCATCTTGGGGCTGGAGTGGTGGCTCAGCGGCTAGAGTGCTTGTCTGGCATGCGCAAGGAGCTGGATTGAAACACCAGCACCACATACACAACTAACTGCTGGAGAAATAAACAAATAAAAACAACAGATGAATAAAATTGATTCTCTCTCTCTCTCTCTCTCTCCTTCTCTCGCTCTTAAAAAAAAAAAGAACCCATCTTTCAGAAATTCCTTATTCCAGGGCTGGAGCTGTGGCTCAGTGGTTACGGCGCTTGCCTGGCATGCACAAGTGCATGGGTTCGAACCCCAGCAACCCAAGTGCACAACTGAGTGTCAAAGCAATGAGGGCCATGTGATAAACTCAATAAAAATTGATTCTGTCTCTGTCTCTGTCTCTCTCTCTCTCTCACACTGTCTTTCTTTCTTTAAAAAAAAAAAAAGAAATTCCTTATTCCCCCCAAAACACTGGTGCTTTCCCTTCATCCACCCAAACTGTATCCCACATTCCAAGACCCCAAATAAGTCTCAACTGCTCCTTTCTGAGCTCTATGCAACCTATCCCAACCTTGAACCTCTGAGGTATACACTCTGTACTATCCTGTCCTGTCCCCCATTAATATATAAGCTCAGATTCACTTGAATTGTTTCATATATTGCTCTATCTTTCAAGCTATGCTGTAGATTACTAAGAGGAAATAATTATGGTTTATATTATTTTCCCATTCTCATAGGATCTGTAGACTGCAGAACCCAAAGTAGGTGTCAAATACATGTTAGTTAATAGATGGATAAATGTTAAAGTTCATTTCTACTTTACAAATTATAATAAAGCAATTTTTCTACCACTAGCTATCATAGGCTCATTTCCTCTAAAATTACCTTTTAATTTATAAAAACATTTATCTATAAGAAATGTATCTATAACATTTATAAAAAGTTATAAACTTTGCAATAAAAACCATCCCTTTTAATCATAAATTAGTTTAGCTAACAAGCTTTTAAGGTACTGATCTTCACCTTCCAGGAGTTCACATTCTCATGAGAGAAAGAATGTCAATAAATCAAGATACAATGAAAAAGCACTTCCAAAGATCCAAGTCCCACTGCATCAAAGGCCAGAGAAGAACTCCCAGAGGTTTTCTAATCAAACTCTGTAATCTTGTGACTATACATATTCTGAGCCATTTTTTAATCATCCTTATTATATAAAATCAGAGTACTTTAAAACAATAAGATCTATAATTGATATTGAGGTTCACAACCAAAATAGACAGTAGAGATAAAAACTAATTTAGGAAACAATCATGAATATCATTTTTGGAGAAAGTAAATTTAGAAAAATATAAGACATGAGCTATGTTTTTAGTTTTTTTATTCAAAATAAAAGCCACACTCACCTGAAGCATCTGTCTACTTTAATCATGTTATTTATTGTGGTTTTGTGTTTAACGTCTGTGCAATTCCTTTTACATATGCCTGGGGACTGGCATAGGTTCATCTGGCTTCTATTCAGGTCTGTCTTTTGGTAAAAATTAGTGTAAGATGGAAACACCGTCTTTATTTATCTGCAATCTTAATGTTACGTGACAATGTCAAGAACTCACTGCAGATCAGTGTACACATCAAACACGTGTCTTAAAAATTCTTTGAACTTCTTGTGAACACTCTTTTTTATATCTTCCTTTCACATTTCAGGATTTTATTATCCCTGTTATGTTTGTATAAAAATATGATAATTAGATCATATTAATTTTCTTCCAGAATCAACTGGAATAGCACTCTGATATTACTTGCTTTGAAAGAAATTCATCTGATAAGTCATGGCTGGGAGCAGAAGAAACAGTAAGACTTGTGTATTTGGAAAAGAAATCTGAAACCGTAACCTCAATAAAAGGTGGCCCCAGGTGGGAGTGGAAATGAGTAAGAGATCTAGAGTGGGAAAAATGTGCCTCATCTCCTCTAGAGTTTTCTAAATCATGGTTGATGGTTGAAACAAAAATTAGGACACTCTATTGTGGTTTTAAGTATATAGAAAGGAAATACTTAAGACAATTATACTACAAATGGAGGAGGAAGGGATTTAAAGGCAACAGTGAGTGACAGCTCCCAGTCAGCCACATGATCATGTGGGTAAGCGATCAATATTCTATAGTGTACTAAACTGTTGCTGAGCTATTATGTTCAGTGCATTTGATGATTAAATACATTTTTTAAAGAGAGAGAGGGAGTAAGAGAGAAGAGAGAGAATGAATCAATTTTACTTATTTTTCATCTGGTTTTTGTCTTTCCGACACTTAGTGGTGTTTGAGATGCTAGGGTTTGAAGCCAGGTCCTTGGCATGCCAGGAAAGTGCTATACCCCTGAGTCCCCACTCCAGCCCCTAAACACATTTTTGCTTATGATATTTTCAATTTACAATGGGTTTATCAGGATATAAACCCATCAAAAGTCAAGGAGTATCTATAAACTGTAATCACTTAAACTGGTAAAAATAAGAAATCAATAGACTGTAATAAGTTTTGTATATATAAAGTAACACTAGAAACATCTATACAGAGAGGTATACTAGAAAAATACAGTTGATAAACCAAAATGGTATTCTAAAAATGTTCAAATAACCCACAGAAAGGCAAGAAAAGTAATAAAATGAAAAACAGAAAAGTCAAGCAAAATAAAATAGATTTAAACCCTAACATATCAATGATTACATCAAATGAAAATTGTCTACATATACCAATTAAAAGAGACCTGATAGAGTGGATTTAAAAACATATCCAAACTACATGCTTTCTTAAAGAAGCTCACTGCAAACATAGTGTTATAGGTAATTTGAAAATAAAAGGTGGGAAAAATATACTGACATCAGTCAAAGGAAAGTAGGTAGCCACTTAATATCAGATAAATTAGACTTCGGAGAAAAGAAAATCACTAGAGAAAATGAAGTACATTATATAATGATAAAATGGGTTGATCCACCACGTAGATGTAGCAGTTCCAAAAGTGCATGCACAAACACAGCTGCAGAATTATGTGAATCAAATACTGGTGGAACTAAAAGAAGAAAAAGGCACATCCCCAACAACAGTTCAACACACCAGCTGAAAGAACTGATGGGACTAGGCAGAAAATCAGCAATGAGGGGCTGGAGCAGTGACTCAGCAATTACAGTGGTTGCCTGGCATGTGCAAGGATGCGGGTTCAAACCCCAGCACCTCGTACACAATAAAATGTCAGAGTAACAAAGGCCATGTAAAAAATAAATACAATTGATTCTCTCTTTCTCTCTCTCACTGTCCCTCTCTCTCTTAAAAAAGAAATAGTAAAAGAAAGAAAATCAGCAAGAACATACCCCATTTAATCTTGGTCACAGGCCAAGAAGTGATCAGAAGGGACAGAAAGATTCAATACCACCACCAACCAAAAGAATCTGATTGACACTTGTTGAACACTCCACCAATAAGCACATTCTGTTCAAAACTTATGGATTAGAGATGACCCTTGATTTATGATATGGTTATAACCCAATAAGGCAATTAAAAATTGGAAATATCATAAATAAATATTCATATAGTGTACCTAATGTTCTGAACATCATACCTTAGCAACATAGTACACTATAGAGTGTTGTTTTCCCTCATGATCACATGGCTGACTGGGGACTTGTGGCTCACTGTTGCTGTTCAGCATCTCAAAAGAGCATTGTACCAGATGGGGTTAGCCTTGGAAAATATAACAATTCAAAGTATGGTTTCTACCGAATGTGTATCACTTTCACAACATTGTAAAATAAAATTTTAAAAATGTAAGTTTAACCATTGTATGTCCATCCAGTCAGCCCTCTGTATCTATAGATTTTGTATCCTTGAATTCAACCAACTATAGATTGAAAATATTCATGAAAAAAGGCATCTATAGTTAGCATGGACACATTGGGGTTTTTTGTTACTATTCCATATACTATACACTACAACTATTTATATAACATTCACATTGCATTAGATATTATAAGAAATCTAGATATGGTTTAAAAAATGTGAGAGATTATCTGTAGGGTTAATTCAAATACCATGCCATTTTATATAGGAGATTTGAACATCAGTGAACTTGAGTATTCATGGGGGTGGGGGGTCTAGGAGCAAAACCCCTATGAATATCAAGAGACAACTGTATGTATAGTATATATGAAGATATATCAAGGTATAACACATGCTGGTTTATGAAATAAATTTCAACAAATTGTGTTCTCACATCATAATGGACTCAAGGTAGAAATCAATATCAGAAAGATAACAGGAAACTCTCCAAGCACTCTAAAGCTAAACAACACACTTCCTAGCAACTCATGGGTCAAATAGGAAGCCCCAAGGGAAATTAAAAAAAAACCACACATTAATCTGAATAACAATGAAAATACAGCATATCAAAATATGTGGGTACAGCTAAAGCAGTGCTAAAAGCAAAATTTATGGCACTAAGTGTTCACATTAGGGAAAACTAAGTCTCAAACAATAATTTAAGTTACTACCTCAAGAATTTAGATAAAGAAATGCAAAATTAATCCAAATTAAGCAAAGGAAGGAAATCTTAAGGGCAGATAAATGAAATTTAAAAACAGAAAAAGAACAGAGAAAAACCAATGAAGCAATGAAGAGTTGTTTTTCACAAAACTTCAATAAAATTAGCAACTGTAGTAATATTAGCTCAAAAAAAAAAGAAGATGGGAGGAGAAGACAAATTATCAGGCATGAAATGGGATATCACTACATAGTCTGAAATCATCAAAAGAATAATACAGGAATACTATGAACAACTCTACACACACAATTTTGACAATTTACATAAAATAGCTCAATTCTTCACAAAGCAAAAACTACTACAACTTATCCAGGATGAAACACATCATTTGAATAGTACTACAACTTTTAGTGAAATTAGAATTGAAATTTTATAACTACCCCCCAAACAATTTGTTAGACCCATATTGTTTTAGAATTCTGCCAAATTTCTAAAACAGAACTATTACACAGCTGTTACCAACACGATGGTGAAACAGGAAAGTACTGGCCGATCAGCCTGTCCATGAACACACCTATTCAACAGCAGTTCACAAATAAATTTCCTTTGTGAGAATCTAGCAACTAACGGAAAGACTCCAGCATCCCAGAAAAATATGCAGTGTACAGATTTGGGCAACTTCTTACCAGAATCCCTATCCCTGGCCCAACAACAAACAATTGGTAACAGACCCATCAGCACCCAGTTTCTACCAGAGAAGGGAAAGAGCTGCTCTGCATGCCCAATGCTCTAAGTTCAATGGGAGCTGCCCAATTGACTGGCTTCTTTTTTGCCTATCTTAGATCTCTGATAGGTCCTCAAAAATGTAGCTGGCTGGGGGAAAACATAGACTATAACTTGGGCTAGTAATCATACAGCTCAGCACAGATGAAGCAGACAAAACACACACACACACACACACACACACACACACACACACACACACCCAAACACACAAACTTCCAGTTTCTCCTTTGGAGGAGAAAGAGTTGATCTATGTGTATAATACTGAACTATTCCAGGGGCTGATCCCCAAAACTGTCTTCTTTCATTCCTATTCCAATAAATTGATAGGCTCTGGCATACTCTAGACACTGAGGAACTACAAAGAAAGAAATTTGGATCAACACAAAGATTTAAGATGCCTACAGAATCTCTGGCCAGGCTGATTGAGGTGGGGATGTTTTCCTATAACAAGGTCACTCTGTGAAAACTAAGAGAGAAAGCTGCTTTGCCTAATGCACAGATACCAACTCAGAGGATTAAAGACAAAAAAGAATATAAATATAGGACAAATTTCTTTTCTTTTTTTTTAAGAGAGGGACAGTGAGAGAGAAAGTGAGAATCAAATTTAATTTAGTTTTTTATGTGGCTTTTGTTGCTCTGACACTTTATTGTGTACATGGTGCTTGGGTTCAAACCTGTATCCTTGTGCATGCCAGATAAGTGCTATAACTGCTGAGCCACTGCTCCAACCCCAATAGGACAAATTTCTGATAAAGAATTCAAAATAACCATCACCAAAGTGCTTAACAAGATCAGGAAAACTAGGTCATGCAAAAATAAAGTGAGAATTTTAACAATGAGATAGAAAATATTAAAGTGAACCAAACAGACATTATGAAGCTGAAAAATGCAATAACTGAATTGAAAAATGCACTATAGGAGTTCAGTAGCAGACTATTTAGTCAGAAGATCAGTGAAATCAAAGACAAGTCACTGGAAATCATTCAGAGAAGCCAAAAAAAAGAAGAAGGGGGAAGAGAAGAAAAGAAGAAGAGGAAGAGGAAGAGGAAGAAGAGGAGGAGGAGGAGGAGAAAGAAGAAGAAGAAGAAGAAGAAGAAGAAGAAGAAGAAGAAGAAGAAGAAGAAGAAGAAGAAGAAGAAGAAGAAGAAGAAGAAATGAAAAAGAGTGAAGAAGAAAGCTTACGGGACTTAAGGGACACCCTCAACTGACCAAAAAATAAAACAAATAAACAACAAAGAAAATTTCCAAAATTTCCAAATCTACAGAAGGAAATAAACATCCAGATCCAAGATATCTAAAGGACCCTAAATGTATTGGTCAGCTTTCTGTCATTGATACAAAAATGCCTGAGAAAGTCAACCTGAAAGAAGGAAAGACTAATTTCAGTTCACAATTTCAAAGGCTTCCGTCTACGGTCTGATGGTTCCATTATTTTAGAATCTGTGGCAAGGCAGAGCATCATGACAGTGATCAGGTGATGTAATAAAGCTGGTCATGTCATGATACACAAGAAACAAAAAGAGAAACAGAAAACATCTAATAACATAGCAATAATAAATCCTCCCCATCCATAAGTAATTTAAATGTATTAAATTCCTCAATCAAAAGACATAGCAGGGAGGCTGGACCGATGGCTCATCAGTTTCAGTGTTTGCCGCACATGCTCAGGGATGTGGGCTCAAACCCCAGCACCATATTCACAACCAAGTGTTGGAGCAACAAAAGCCAAATGAAAAACTAAATAAAATTGATTCTCTCTCTCTCTCTCTCTCTCTCACTGTCCATTTCTCTTTTTAAAAAAAAGACACAGCAGAATCAGATGGATTTTTTTAAATGATCCAACTATATGCTGCCTACAAGAAACTCAGTCTAAAAATAAGGACACATGGAAACTTAAAGGTAAGCACTGGAAAAGGATATTCCATGCAAATGGTAGCCTAAAAGGGAACAGAATGGCTTTACTTATATCAGATAATATATATTTAGAATCAGAAATGGTCCTAAGGAACACAGAAGAACAAAAATGATTTTTAAAAAACCCCAAAATTATGTGTTTATATATATCCAACATCAGTGCACCTAAATGTATAAAGCAAACAGAGACATAACTCATATGAGAAATAAATAGCAATATAATAATAGTAGAATTCAATACCCCAATTTCAATAATGGATAAAATATCCAGACATAAGACTAATAAGGCAACAAAGGACTTTAACACTATAGGCCAAATGGACCAGAAAGATACATACGGAACATTTCACCCAACAGCAGAGGAATACTCATTCTTTTTAAGTGCATAGTGAAAATTCTTCAGAATAAATCATAAAGCAAATCTTAACAAATTTAAGATTGAAATCATACTAAACATCTTTTTTTGACCATAATGAAATGAAACTAAAACTAAACAATGATATATTACCTTCTCGGGTCAGGATGATTCTATACAATACAAAATAAACAAATAGTTAATTTTTTAAAAAAAACAAGAGGGGCTGGAGCAGTGGCTCAGCGGTTTCGGCGCTTGCCTAGCAAGCAGGAGGACCTGGGTTCAAACCCCAGCACCACGTACACAACTAAGTGTTGGAACAACGAAGGCCATGTGAAAAACTAAATAAAGTAGTTTCTCTCTTTCTCTGTCACTCTCACTGTCCCTCTCTCTTTAAAAAAAAAAAAAAAACAAGAAAGAATGTAGGGAAATTGGAAACCTTGAGAACTGTTGATTGGAATGAAAAATGGTACAGCTAGAATGGAAAACAGTATGGAGGTTCCTATAAAAATTAAAACTACCATATGATCCAACAATCCCGTTTCTGGGTATTTATCCAAAAGAATTGAAATTAGGATCTCAAAGAGATATTTGCATTCCCACATTCATTGCAGGACTTTTCACAGTAGTCAAGATGTGGGAACAGCCTAAATGCTAGCTAACGGATAATTAGATAAAGAAAATGTGGCAGGGGGTGTAGCTCAGTGGAAAGGAGCCAATCTATCACTATACAACACCCTGGGTTTGATCCCTAGAACCATAAAGAAAAAGAAAGAACGAAAGGGAAAAAAAGAGAGAGAGAGAGGGAGGGAGGGAGGGAAAGAGAGAGAAAACGTGGTATATACGTGAAATGGAATGTCATTCAGCCTTAAAAAGGGGAGACTCTATCATTTTCAGCTACATGGCTAAACCTGAAAAAAAGTGATCAGTCACAGAAGATCCAGTTCTATGAGAATAAAAGACTAAAATAGTCAAATTTATAAAATCAGAGAGTGGCATAGTGGTTGCCAATGGATAGGAGAAGGTGAAATTTGGAGTTGCTAATCAACAGACCTGAAGTTGTAAGAAAGATGACTAAATCCAATCCTAAGAAAAACATTTTGCTTGTGGTAGATAATACTGTATTATATATTTTAAATTTTAAGAGAGTGAATTTCATATTGTGTTCATATCACCAAAAAGAGAAAATCTTTCAAAAAATCAAAGATATTTTAAAAAGCTAGGAAAAAGAGAAGAATTGACTCCAAATGTACACAATCTCTTGAAAAATAAGAGGATTGAACACTTCATGATTTATTGTATGAAGCTAATATTGTCCTGATAATAAAACCAGACAAGGGAAATATAAAATAAAGGAAACTGTAGACCAACATCCTCGTGACTATAGATGTTAAAATCCTTCAGAAAATATTAGCAAACAGAATTCATCAATATACAAAAAGAATTACACACTGTGACCAAGAGAGGTTTATTCCAGAGATACAAGGAAAGTCCAAAATTTGCAAGACAACCAATGTAATCCAACATGTTATCAAACTAACGAAAAAAATTTCATGATCCTATTTATAAAGAAAAAGCATGTGAGGAAATTTAACACTCAGGAGTTGGAGCTCTTGTCTGGCATGTGTGAGGACCCAGGTTCCAACCCCAGCACCACATACACAACTAAGTGCTGGAAAAACAAAAATGAGATAAAAAATAAATAAATAAAATTGATTGTCTCTCGCTCGCTCTCTAAAAAAAAACAATCATTCATTTGTAATGACTGTCAGGAAAACAGGAATCCAGAGAAAGTCCCTCAACTTGAAAACAGGCATCTACAAAAAAACGTACAGCAAACATACTTAATGGTAAACGACAGACTAATTTCCCCCTAACAGCGGGAACAAGGCAGGAGTGCCTGCTTTCACTACTGTTATTCATCACAATGCTAAAAATTCTACTCAGTATATTGAGACAGCAAAGGAAATAAAAAGTAAATAGATTTGAAAGAAAGAAATAAAAATGGCTTTATGTGCAAATGATGTAAGTTTCCTCATAGAAAATCTTAAGGGATCTTAAAAATAAAACCTCCTAAAAGTAATAAATGAGTTCAGAAAGTTATAGTAGACAAAGTAAAAACAGAAAAATCCATTTTATTTCTATATGCTAGCAATAAACATATGAATACTGAAATTAGAAAGATAATGTGCTATGGTTTGATATGATTTGTTCCTCCAAGTTTCATATGCTAGAAGCTCAGTCCCCCATGTAACAGTGTTGAAAGCTGGTGGACTTTTAAGAAGCAGGGCCCAGTGGGAGGTGATTGAGTCTTGACCACACTCATTAGGGATTAATGCTGGTCTCATGGGGTGAGTTAGGTCTCTCAAGAGTGGATTATCTCCCACAATACAGATTGTTATCAAATAGTGAGCCTGGCCCCTCCCAGGCTCATTTCTTCTCTCACTATATGACCGGCTCTCACACAATTTGATCAGATGATACTACCCACCAGGAAGCTCTCAACAGAAGTCTGCTGAAAGACGTTCTTGGACTTTAGAACTTAGAGCCAGGTAAGCCTCTAGTCTTAATTCCAGAGACTGGGGAGGCTGGGGAGGCTGAAACAGAAGGATAAGAAGCTTGAGACCAACCTCAGCAATTTAGCGAAGCCCTAAGCAACTTGGTGCGACTCTGTCTCAAAAAAAAAAAAGTGGACTCCACCCTCCCTTTCAACGTGAAGACAGTATGTATCCATCCAAAAGGCTTCCCTGTGTAACCAGGTGAGAACATACTGCTTAGAATAAACTCCTGTTCTTTATAAAGTACCCAGCCTCAGGTAGTTCTTATAACAACAGAAAATGGACTAAGATTCAATACTATTTGCAATTGCTAGAAATATGGCATACATATATGTAAATCTAACAAAATGTGTATAGGACTATTATGCTGAAAGTGGCATGCTACTAGTCAAAGAAGATCTAAATAAGTGAAGAGACATACCATGTGAAGGCTTCATGCAGGATAGTCACTGTTTAAGTAGACTCACGTGCTTTATTTCCATTAAATTATGCATCAGTTTAAAACAGGAAAGATTGCCAGGCATGTAATCCAAGTGGCTCAGGAAGCTGAGGCAGGAGGATTGCAAGTTCAAAGTCAGCCTCAGCAATTTATTGAGGCCCTGTCTCAAAATAAAAATTAAAAAAAGGCTGAGGATGTAGCTCAATGGTTAGCACCCCTGTTTTGAATCAATTTATTTTTATACCAAAAATAAATAAATAAATAGGAAAAAATAAAAATAAATCAATTAGGTAATTTTTTTCAGAAACCCAAAGGTGACCCAGATATACCATGGAGTTCTACTCAGCAATTAGAATCAATGAAATTGCAGCCTTTGAAGATAAATGGATGGCGATGGAAGTGATCATGCTCAGCAAAGTTAGCCAAACCCAGAGAGTCAAGGGTCGAATGCTTTCACTCATTCGTGGAGGCTGGAGCTAAACCCAGGCCTGTGTGAAAAGCAGTCAACCTCATATATGAGACCTAGTAAAGGGAAGTAACACTTAATCTAGGGGAACCATAGACAAGTATCAGGGAGGAGGAGGAGGGGCGGCTGGGGGAAGGGAGAGGGAGGAATCTAGGGGGTAATTCTGACTTAAGAATATATGCGGGGCTGGAGTGGTGGCTTGGTGGTTACCGTGCTTACCTGGCATGCTCGAGTACATGGGTTCAAACCCAGCACCCATGTATACAACTAAGTGTCAGAACAACGAATGCCACTTTCTCTCTGTCTCTCTCTCTCACACACACACTGTCCTTCTCTCTTTAAAAAAAAAGAATACATGGATATCATATTGTTACTTTATATGCATTTTTGATTCTACAATAACTAAATTTCTTTATAAAAAATGAAAAATAAAAAAGAATAAATAAATCCATATAAAGTGACAATATGATATGCGTATGTTCTTAAACTAGAATCACCCCCACATAGCCCACCCCAAGTCTTTTGATTCTTCCATATTTCACCCCACCAGTGATATAAATGCTTAGATTATGAATTTTCCAGAATTAAATGATTGTATAAGTATTATTTGGATTCTTATAAATAAGTTCTTTAATAATCAAAAAAACAAAGATGAATTCAATCTGATATGCTTTACATTTTTACTAGTGCTACAATCTTCATACTCATATACGTAGCATGATACGTATGTGTTCGTGTCTACAGAAAGAACATGCTCTTTCGACCCAGATTATTTTACCAGACATGCCTCTCACCGCAAAGTTAGGTGAGGAAATGAGTGGCCTAACTTTGGTCTTGTTGAGGAGTGTGTGTACATTGTACCCATACATGTGCTGTACATTGGCTTGAATAATTTGGCTAAATTTAATCGCTGTTTTAAACTAATCACTTTAAAATATGAACCCATAGTAGACTGAGAAGTGTTACAGAGAGAACAGATACTAATTGACTCATTGTTTGATGTAATTAAGAATTAACTAGCCTGATCAATTCAATCAAAACAGACATTCAGATTGTGCTGCTGAAGGTATGTCTTAATGTTTTTAGAGTCATTGACATTATGGATAATGGCATTATTTTTAAAGATAATAAATAATAAGTTTGAAGTTCTTTTTGACTGACCTTTTAGCAACATACTTGGACTTAAGGAATAAAGTGAGAAACATCAGTGTGCTAATTCTTGCTTTTTCTTCTTACAGATTAACTACTAAACTCCACCTTTAAGTCCAGGCTTCCATTTTCTCATAGGTAAATGGGACTACATCTCCTCTGCTTCTAATTAATTTTCCCTCCAATTCATTCTAAGAACTGAACTTCTTGAAATACATTTTCCCATCTTCACTCCCAACTCAGGTCTTCATTGACTCAGTACTGTTGATTTCTTTAACCCTTCACAATCTATTCCAATCCCTCTACTAAACCATGTTTCCTGCAGTTTGCACACACACTTCACCTCTAACAGTGTCCTCACGTGCTCCAGTGATTACCCAAGCCTGTCTTCGTGTCTGGAATTTTTCCTGCCTGAAAACATCCCCTTACCAACTCTGCTGCATTCTCTGTCAACCTTCCTTTCATTCCCATGCTCCATTGAAGGCCACCATCCTTGACAATCATTCTGACTTCCCAGTCCACAGTCCCTTGTTGTTTCATCAAGGTTATGCTGAGTTATGCTCAGAATCAGACTCAATGTTGAGGCTTTTCATTGTTCTCTTATTCATTCCTTCACTCATCTGTTCTTCAAAAATATGCTGAGCATTTACACAGGTATAAGTTACTCTGCTATTTACAGTAATTATCTCACATCCCTGTTTCCATTCTATGATTATGTATTTGGCAAATAAAATGGATCATACCTTCTCTTCATTTCCAGGCTCCTCCGTACCCAGCAGTGTGGTTGACATATCCTTACCACTACCATCGCCAATATCAGATATCAACTGAGTCAGTGCTCTCCGTGGCACTCGAAACCCAAAGCGCCACAATCACAGTTTAGGTGGAAAGGAAGTACCCAGTGGATGGCAATTGCTATAATGCCAGGGCTCAGAAGCAGGAACAATCAGAGAGAGAACATGACAGAAATAAGGCTCTTGCTGTTTTGTTCTTGTAATGGATCCTATGGTGCTCCACACAGGTCTCTTTTTGAGGGCTAATGCGCCCATTTCAGGCAGTTGAAAGTATCAACATCAACTGACACAATCTTCACTGGGAAGTGTTTCCTGCGGCAATGAACTGCCCTGTGCTAGGTTACAGTCTTCCCCAAGGAGCAACCCACAGTCAGTCTTTAGCCTAGTCAGGAAATAGAGGCCCTGGCTCCTTTGCCTCAGTTTGAGTCAATTCTGAAGAGCTGGTCACTTCTGAGCTCCTGCTAAGATCAGCTGAGGCCTTGCTTACAACCACACTGCTCTTCAGCCTCTCTCTCTGCACAGTGGTGCCCCTCTTGTGTCTTTAGAGGTTACCTCCCAAGCCCACTCTTCAGTTAAACTTTATCCTGCCAACTCCCCATCTCACAGTCTGGTTCCAGGGAGACCAATCTATGTTTATGCTTTTGTAAGAAGAATTTAGTTACCTATGATATCAGCTGCCTATGACACCTACTATTTCAGTTATTTGCTGAAATAGAGTTCTAGTTCAGAACAGTAGCAAATGGATGAAGTCAGCAGGAATTTTTATCTCCACATGTGCCAATATATATGTGTGATATGGAATATATGTATCACATGTATGATATATGATAAATATCATATATGTAATATATGTTATATGATATATGCAATATATGACATATCATATATGGTATATGTAATAGATGACATATATCATATATAATATACTGTGATATGATATATGATGTATCTGTTAACATATGATATATGATGAATTAACAAGTGCTTTGTGTTGCTGAGTTTGCCCCCACAAGTTGTCACATGAAGGACAAAAAAAATAATGCCTTTCACCTTAAGAACAAGATACCCTAGGGTTGGGGATTTAGCTCAGTGGCAGAGTGCTTGCCTAGCACACACACAAGGTCCCAAGTTCGGTCCTCAGCCCTGAAAAAAAAAACAAAAACAGGATACCCTGGAAGACACAGAGGATATGCAAGAGAAAAGAACAAGTGAACTGAAACATCCAACCTGCCCAATAAAAGATGGCAAATTCTACCAGTATCAAAAATCAGCTAAATCACTCATCCTCGTGGGTAAGAGTAAGAAGAGGGAGAAACTGGAAGTGCTTCTCTAATACTGTCCATTCCTGGGAAACAGAAACAAGAGGACCAAGATTACAGTTCTCCCACCAGAGCACACTTACAAACATTAATCTTAGTCAAATTGGAAGTAAAAGCTTTTGCTGAGATGGAGGATGGGATGGAAATGCTGCTGTAGGAAATGTGATGGGGAGTCAGCAAAAGAATTGTGAGCAGCCATAAAATTAGAAAGCATGACTCTGTACAGATCCAGTCAGAATAGTTTTGTGATTTTCAATAGCAACGTTCAACAGCCCAGCTGTGTGATGAGAGAAATAACATTGCAAGGATGACCCTGGGTGGAGAAATTATCTTTCCTTGATTGATTCCTTGTGTGTTCATAGATTTGAATATATATGACAAAGTGTCAACTAATTAGAAATATTAGCATATTGAATCTTAAGTCTTGTCCTCCAACCAGAGAGGTGGGAGAGCAAAGCTGTTAAGAGCAAAAGCTCTCATCGTTCTAGGTTTGAATCCAGTCCTACTCCAATTGGCAGTTGTTTGGGGAACATTATTAACTGTGCTGAATACGTTATACATACAATTACACATGATTCTTAAGTTGTGAGAATTAAATAAGATAGTACATAAAGTATTTTAACACAGTGCTCATAAGTGCTGAATAAATGTCAGATAATAAGAAATGGAGAGGAACAGAAATTGGCACAGGAATAAGTGCTACTTATTTTACAGCTTATGATAATTAACTCAGAGGTTATAAAACTAGCACTTATCACAATTTATAATTAAATACAGCTTACCTATTTATTGTTTCTTCCCAACAAGACCATTCACTCCACAAAGCAGATGCTTTCTCTGGTTTGGACAATTATTGCCCAAAAAAATACCCAACACATTGTAGGCATAAATTAATTAATCAGATTACTAAATGAGCATGGTATTGAGGTAGGATGGTGATCACAGAAGTACTTTATTAGATTGCTCTACAAGTTATCACATTGATTTAAAAAATAAACAACAGAAACAATGGTTCTGAATTCCTGTTGTCAGCTGCCTCTCCTCTTCCCCAACCAAAAGATAAGCTGCCCCCTTGTTATTACTGTAAACCATCCATCTGTTTAGTGGCTTCTCTCTTCTGGTCCTGAAGAAATTTCATTTTCCACTGGCCAGATTAAGGGAATGATAGCTTTCACCGTGTGTGTGTGTATGTGTGTGTGTGTGTGTGTGTGTACATGTTCCTGTCACCATGACATTTTTCCATTGTCAACCAGAACTATCCCCTCTTCCTGTGCACATTTCTTGCCGCCATCCCTAATTCCTACCCATAATCACTGCTGTGATTTCCCTCTACAATTTGATTCTTTTAATTCTTCTGTAACTCTTACCACATAGTGTTATTAGTAACACAGAAAGTGGTCGTCTTTCCCATTTATCCTGAACTTGTAATTAGAGTATGTTGAGAAATATCTATTTGGCTAAGTTACCATGTTTAACGCCAAAGTCTCTCAGAAGTACTTTTTAAGTAAAAAATGTGAAAGGATCCCTAGATGCTGGGTGAGTAAAAATAGCCGACATAGGAGACGCTCTGTTTTCTGTTAATTGACGTGGTTATGTCACAGTTCTCAGCTTTTCAGGCTCATTTTTCCTTTTTGAATACATGAGAAACAACCAGAGGCCTTCACATCTGCTTTTGCAAACTGTTGTTTACTGGAAACAGCTTCTTTAATTTAACATTGGTTGACTGAGAAATATTTATTTTCTTATCTCTCTTTCTAGTAAATAATAGATATCACCTAAAAATGGCTGAGGCAGCCCTAAAGGCTTTGTGATTCAAACGCTGAATGACAATCTGTCTCCTCTGTGCACAGGGAATTGTTCCCTTGAATCTTCCACAAGGGCCCAGCTTTGAGAATATTCAGCTGGTGGAATTTAGATCACATTTTCTATGAATATCCAGCTATTTTTCTTTCCAGTTTGCTTCTTGAATTCAGCCTTAGGATGCATCTTAATCTACAGTAGCTTCTGCACAGGAGTTAAGTATGATGAATTTCAAAACTACAATGAAAGAAATGCATTTAGAAAGTAACTAATGCCATTAGCCTGAAATAAATATTTTAATTGATTTATTGATTTTTTATGCCAAAATCAAATCTCTGATGATACAAGAGGGTAAATGTCAAACTATTGATTAACTTCAACTTCAGTCAATTTTAAAAAAAATTTGGAACATTACATTACCTTTGTAAAACTTTATTCTGGGTGATTTAAGCCTCATGAGTAATGTGATTTGGTCATTGGCTGATAGAAAAGAAATAAATCAATAAAGCCAGCACAGAGCAGGTTTGCAACTCACAAGCAAGGGTATTTTCAGGTGAAGGTTCTTGTGGAATTATATGAATGAACTCAGTCTCATATGGAAATAGAGCACTACAAAAGGAGTTAATTCAATGAGAGGAAACACATGTGCCTTGGAAAAACAACTAGACAGACATAAAAAATAATCAGCATCAATGTGTCAAAATTGAAATACCATAATGCATGGTAAAGTTACCTAGAAACAATTCAAGTGTAAGTCCTTTGTGAAAAAGATGCTGATTTCTAAAAATACCATGAAGATTTGACCTAGCTTTTTTGTTTCCTGTTGAAGAGCAATTATGAACTTTAAAATTGAAGCTATGATTCTGTTTTTGTTTTGAGTCTTTGTAATCTTATTGTTTATACTGTACATTCTGCCATAAATAAGTGTTTTTCTAAGAGGCTGCTAGAGTGTTAGCCAAATTAGAGCAGGAATTGCCCCATAGAATGTTGGTAGTTTCAAAGCAATTTCCAAAGTGCTGTATGTTTAGAGAAGGGGATGGTTTTTGGGTTTTTTTTTTTAAAACAATAAACATTCTCTAACGGTTAAATAAGTATTCATGCAAAGTCTACCAGGTGTCCAACACCATATTAGATACTTAGGGAGACAGCCAGGAACATTACATTGTTCAAAGCGAAAGTAAGAAATGAGCAGAAATAACATTAGAACAAGGTAGAACATAAATATATTCTATTGGGCCTTTAAAATCATAGAAACAAACAAGAATGGTGCGTTTTGTTCCAGATTTGTTTGGATGTTGGAATGGTCTGCAGCTGAGGAAAGAGCTTATTTACAATCAGTCATTACTTTAAAGAGTTTCTCTTGTTATAATAAAAATAAATGTCATCCAGGAGATATCATAGACCTCAATAAATGATTAAAGTCAACCAAAACCTAAGGCAAGCAAGTTCTCTTGGCTTGGAGCCTAGAGACTCCCGGGAAGACAAGAAGCTCCAAACATGCTTGTCCAGTCTGCAGGGGTGCTACCAGGTCACTTTGGCCAGTTGGACTTAAATCAGCTTTTAGCAGATTTTGGTAACCCAAAATGCCCATGACTATGGGAGAAAGCCCATTTGTGATCCTTAACTCCCAACACAAAACTCTGAGGTCATGCGCAACACAGTGGCCATCACCACAGTCATTCATATGCTCTTTGGAGGGCTGAGCCCTTCACCTACCTGCATTTTGTACATTAGCACACTTAACAAGTTTATTTTAACCAGACTTTTTTGAATTATATGAAATCTTTATGAAAAATTACTTTTATAAATATGTAAGGGCTGGAGTAGTGGCTCAGCGGTTATGGCACTTGCATGCATGCGGACCTGAGTTCAAACCCCAGCACCACGTACACAGCAAAGTGTTGGAGCAACGAAACCAAATGAAAAACTAAATAAAATTGATTCTTTCTCTCTGTCTCTCTCTCTCACTCTCACTCTCCCTCTCTCTTTAAAATAAATAAATATGTATGCAATGTTAAATATCAAAAATTTTAGGTTCCACCTACTATCCATCTCTACATTGTTAATGCCCTCCTTCCTCCCTACTTTTTACCCTAAAAGAGTAGTCACTATAATACACAGAAGATTTGTCTTTCCACAGATTTTGAAAACAGACTTTAAATTAGGGGAAAATTTTGAATTTGAGAGAATCCATTGCCTGATACGCCAATAAAAATCAGTAATTAAATTTTAAAAAAGGTCCAAGAGCCTTCTCTTGGTCTTTTCTTTAATGCTTAGTTTGCAGTTTTAACTGTAATCTAATATTTGCTTTTCTGCTCCAAACACCAATACTTAATATTTATCACCAGAAGGCCAAATTAGATGGCCTGGCCACCTCCTCCTTAACAAAAAAAAAAGAGAGAGAGACAGAGAGAAGAGAGAGACAGAGAGA
Organism: Aplodontia rufa; assembly: GCA_004027875.1. NCBI lineage: Eukaryota > Metazoa > Chordata > Mammalia > Rodentia > Aplodontiidae > Aplodontia > Aplodontia rufa. The sequence goes on along the minus strand of PVKS010000627.1, from coordinate 33,673 downwards.
TCTAAGCACTGGCCCGGCTTTGATGAAACAGGGAGTGAACTGAAGGGAGCCTCCTTCCGCCAACACAGCAGCAATGTGTTTTCTGTCTCAACTGAACTTCCACAAATTTGTAATTTACTTGGAAGAATATGTTGCAGATAAGCAAAGAAGGAAAAAAAAAAAAAGCATCTGGAAGCTTTCTTGCCAAATGGTAACTTTCTGGAAGTTTCCTCATTTAGAAGTAATTTCTGGAAAATTTCTTGATTAATACAAATCCGTGAACAAACTTAAAAATGATGGCTTTGTTATTGCTTTGGCACAATATGTTAACAACACTGTGAGTGCTGCCAAAACTCTGAGAGTTCTTTCATGCGGATTATGGTCTTGTTTACATATCCAGCTGTACTGAGGCCTTGTCCATGGTGGTAACCTAACAATGTTCCCAGTGGGGGTGCCCATTAGGGGAGGGGAGACTAACTGAAGTTTAGTTTGTTTAAATTGAGCAAGAATGCACTGCGGCACTCAGATCTTTGGGGAATGTGTTGGAAGCATACCCTTTCTGGGATCTGTTTTCACTTATTTAAGGGGGATGTTTGCATTGCTCAAAAATTGCAATACAAAAACTTGCCATACAAAATGCCTTCCAAATGTTTACAGTGGTCTACACAGAAGTGAACAGAAAACACAAATAGTACTAGGTCGAAGTAAAATACTAAGTAAAAAAATAATTGCTGGCCTCAGTCGTTTTTGTTAATTAAAGACACAAACCATTTTCTGTTAATGCATATGTGTAATCATTTAAATCTGAGAGGTAAGATAAAATGAAGAATATGAATTTGGAATTGTGGGAAACTGGTTTCCATTAATAGAACACACATTGCAAATATTTTCTTTTTGAGTTAAGTTTTATTGGTGCATTATAATTATGCATAATAGCGGGGTTCATTGTGACATTTATACATGTTTTGCAAATATTTTCATTTTGTTGGTTTTCATAGATTTGTACACATTGATTTCACTGGGGTTTTATTTTACTGGTTCTCATAATAAAATAATATCACTTTTCCCCCAAAAATAATTATATCATGAGAAATAATACAATTACAGTTTCTCCCATTTTGACAAAACTTTTGACAAGATTTTAGTTGTTGCAGAAATATGAATTTACTTTACAATTCTGACATTCCTGTCTGTAAAAGAAAATAGCACATTCTAAAGAAACTTTCACTTTTCCCGCTTTGATCCTTCTGGTAAGTATCAAAAAAAAAAAAAAAATCAGGGGTAGACCAGGAGACCTCAGGCCACTGCTGCTCCCTTAGCCTAACTCTGTTACATAAAAGCTTCTCACAAAGTGTTTCTTGTCTGAAACCAACTGAAGCTCACAGTGCTTCTGTCATGCTAAAAAAATGCAGTAAGATTTAAGTTGACCTGTTGGATATCATTTAGGTCACAATAAAATTGTTCCTGGAAAACCCACAATTTACGCAGTCCTTATTTCTTCAAATTACTTCATGTCACTTTAATCAAAGTAGCTTTCATAAGAGAAATTATTTTTTAGTTTAATCAAAACATAAAACTCCAGTGAATGTTTTCCCCAAAATGTCATGATTTTCATTTCTAAAAAAATCTATTTAATACACAATTTGACATACAATATTGTCCTGAATATTAGTAGATAAGAATTTTAGTTAAATGTTAAATCTCTTATTCTTTCATAGACATCTCACTTAAGTGCAAAAGGAAAAATATGAAGATGCCCATTTTCCATGGAACTTCTGAGTCATTTTACTTCTGTGTGTTCCTAATTAGCAATCCCAGATGCAAATGGCATATTTTGTAGCTCTATTTGAAAAAACCTAAGGTATTCTTCACACTGTTACCAAGCTTCAAGGTTGATGATAAGAGGGATGATTCCGGGGCCAGAGTGGTGGCTCAGTGGTCACGGCACTTGCCCAGCATGCGCAAGTATGCGAGTTCAAACCCTAGCACCATGTACACAATGATATCTCAGAGCAACACATGGAAAAAAACTAAATAAAAATTTTTTCTCTCTTTCTCTCTCTCTCACTGTCCCTCTCTTAAAAAAAAAAAAATAAGAGGGATGATTCTACAACAATCATTGTTTTGCAGAACCGGCTTTCTTATATCCCCACAAGGAACTTTACACTACTACATTTTTAAAAACTAATCTCATGACTTAACATAGCTTTCAAATTAATATTAATGACCAGGATGCAGTATAATAAAACATAAGGGCAAAGAACACAGTATTGTGCCACCTTGGTTTTTATACGAACTCTTCTGTTTACAGCTGCATGTCTCTTAGCAACTCATGCACACTATCTGTGCCTCCATTCCCTTATCTATAAAAATAAATCCAATAATGGTAAATTTTCTGTTGGATTGTTTTAAGGATTATATGAAATAATGAATGATTAGCACTGGAAACAAGTGCCTGGCACATAGGAAGTTCTGAATAAATGGAACGTATAAAAACAGTACTGGACAGATTGGATATTCATTTCAGTTGAGTTAAATTAACCTGAAGTTTTTAAGTTCTTTTTCATGTTTTACATGCTTTGCAGAAGTTAGTAGAGGCATATTTTAAGAATACCAAAGACCTTGTTGACATAGTATTACTAAAAGTATTTCATAATTGTTCTGATAATATCAGACAGCCAAACCCAGAAATATTTAGAAACTATTAATCTATGAATGACAAGCCTGACTAAAACACTTAGAAGCAAGCTTTTTGATATACTATTTTTAAAATTCTCCTAGGGAAAACATTGTGAGGTTAAAACAGAACAAGGAATAGACTGTGACATACTCTATGGACCTATAAATAATATTTATAAAGGTAAGTTTAATCTCCAAATGTTTTTAGAACACTGTGAACTATTCTTCACTGTGAATTATTTTCTTGCATTCAAAGTTTATAGTCTATCTTCTGTTGATAACTTAATTTTAAAATTTTGTTCTAAATATACTAATGAAATCCATTTTTAGGAATGCTCTTAATATCTAGAAGAAACTGTCAAATATGTCTATACTCTGAAAACTGAATTCTCTTAAAATATTGTCCAGTAGAGTTTGAGTGAACCAGCACCAAGGATGACCAGGATGGGCATCTGGACCATCTCTTCACCATATTTTCAGTGTTACCTTGGTGGACACTAGGGCAGGTTCCTAAATGAGCCAGAGGTAGGGAATTGTGGGGCTCTACATTATCATCCTGGGCTAGTAAAGAACAAATCCTGTTAATTATCCTTGTTTGCTTCCCAAGGAGGTAAACAACATAGGGTATTAGGAAAATAAAGATTTCTTTTAAAAATATTTGATGTTTAAATTTTAATGCTGGAAAAAATAGAAAAATGCTCTAGTTATCAAAAGATCAAATATAGAATTTCATTATTAACTCACTAAAAGTAAACCAATGAGCCACATAGGATATTTTTAAGTATCTATTAGATTATAGTCATGTTGGCTTTCAAATAATTCACTCTAAGTTTATCCACACTGACACCCCATATTTAGTGATGAGACTGATCAGAGACATCTGATGCGAGCCGAGGAATTTGGGGGAGACAAGTAACAGTGCTAGTTTGAGAATTATTGGGGATAAACCTTTCTCCTGGAAGTAAAAACTGTATCCTGTCACATTGTCAAGCCTTCGTTATTTTATAAACGTTTATTAAATTTGATTTTTTAAAGCATTGCCCTTTCTCTATGCAAATCGTTCACGTTTATTTTCTAGGTAGGGAAAACTATTCATTGAATCTTTAGGATTCAAACTCATTTTAGAGGAAAAGAGAAAGTATTCTTTAATATTGTAGTGAATCATCCCTAGCTGAAGGCAGCCTTTGTTCTCAGTCACCAGTTAGACTGCACTTTCATAGCCCTGCACTCCTACCAGAGCCTCCTGATATATTCACATAAATGATGGAAGATGCATGAGACGTGAAGGTGACATATGCAGTCTCCAGGAGGAAGCTGATGCCCTGGTTGCTGGCTAAGGAGCCATCCTGGCTTTAGCTGCATATGCAGCCATCCGGCTGCCCTCCCAGCTGGAAGGAAGGTGTTAAGCAGCAGCTGTCAGCAGAAAGCAACAGGAATGGGGGTGATGTCTCTGCAATTCACAGAAATAAAAATTGTTAATGAAAATCCCCAGTAACCTACTCCGATAGCTGCATTCTTTCCAAGACTTCTCACTTAACTTCCTTGAAACTTCTTTCGCCTTCTGGCTTATCAGTTTCAAGACAATGTATTACTCAGCCACCGCCTGTGAAGTGAACCAGAACAATTTGAGGTTAATTCACCTCTCCCAGCAATCATAAAAGTTTGTTCCTTCATAGATTCAACAATGAAATTTTTACTGATTAGTCCAAGTCAAAAATCTGCACTTTCGTCATTTCAAAACAATTTAATTACCTTTTTCGAATGCAGTATATATGCCCCATTTGCCAAGACAAAAGAGCTATTATTCAAAGGAAAAAAATATTGCTGTAGCAAGCAGAGTAACTTGTAATGTTTTCACTGCTGATCTGTCAAAATGAGAACATTTCCACCCCCTAAAAAAAAATGAAAGTATGGAACTATAGCATAACCTTCACTTTTATAGTAAGAGGTTTCTAGAATATAACAAAGAAAACATGGCAATTTCAGCCAGGTCATAATTTAGTGTAAAATAAAACAAGACATTTAAACTCGAGGAGGAAAAAAATTCCGAGAGTGGTAGAACTATCAAACTATGTGTGCAATTTCCTTGTGCTCAAATTGCATTTTCTCCCTTCAGTGTTATACGGAGCAGGGTCTTGCCCTCTAGATTAGAGACTTTTGCATTAGAGGAAACTAGGTTATGTCTTCCACTGTCAGAAACAGAAATTATGAGCTGGAGTGCATTTTAGCCAGTCACTCTGAAAAATGTTAGCCCAAGGGGGTAATAATTAGAACTGTTTTTGTCAGGTGACTGCATTTTAAGCAGGGATGCATCTGAGAATCTAGCTGAGGGGTTTAATATCAATATAAATATTTTTTTCAGTCAGCATTGTGGCTTGATTTCCTTTTTTTTTTCTTTTTATTTCAGAAGTAAGCACTTTTCAGGAATTATCAGCTAAATTGTCCTACAGTTTAGCATGATGGTGACCTGATAATATAATAGCCAGCGGAAAAATGATACTTGAGCAGCTGAGAAGTTAATGCAAAACACTATAAACTAGCTCATTATGAGATCATCACACATTTATGGACACAAATAACTAGTCTGTTTAGATTGCTTATAGGATTCTAAGCACAAACACATAACAATTTTACTTCTAAATTATTATTTTACTTATTTAAGTAGTTATGTAATGCAATTTAGTATCACAGTTCACATAAATGTAAGTAAAATATTTAAGAATGTAATTGATGGGCTTTTGGGTTGTTTAAAGGTGGTATAACATCTCTGGGGTTCAAATTCTCACAGTCAGATGGGTAAACCTATGAGTTCTATTATTATTTATTAAGTTGTCAAAATCTGAATACATCTCTTTTTGACAAAAACGGATCATTTTAATATTTGTACCCATTACAAGAGCAATATGGAAAGATGGGGATGAATGGAAATAATCTCATCTCCTTTGGCTTATAAAATTTAATAAAAACTATTCTTTTGTTCCTGCAATAACCCTATCTTTACAAATAAATGAATCACTTTAGATTATGAGCCTCTCAGAACAAAAGATCATGTTTTTTATAGGTTCTTAAAATTACTGTAAGACTTTCCCATCTAAGTAATGAATAACTACAAGATTAAACTCTTTTCCTGAAACTTATCTTTACTATTTTATATCACATGAAAAAATAAGTATAGATGACCTAAAAGTGACTAATTTGGTGGAACTATTCTATTTCATATATCATGGGTAGTTTGGAATTTTAAACACTCTATTCTAAAAAAAAGGATTAATTATAGATATGTTGTTGGCATTCAATATAACCAGTTAAGAGCATTATTACATCTTTGGTAGTATCAGAAACATGGTATTCCAAAGAATAAGTGTGTACAGTATGAATGAAAGCATTTCTCCTCTGTGGAATACCTCATCTTGTTCTGCATAGCCATATTGCTATCTCCCTGTTGAAACTTTAAATTGCTAGAAAAGTCTGCTTTAAATTCTCTGTCAGGTTTTATTCACTCTTCTCAAAAGATCTTACCACCCTCTCCTCTTTCCCAAGAAGCCTTCTGGATCTAAGAGGATGTGGTCAGGGCCAGGACCCCTGGCTTGTGCATAGAGGTCTCTCCACACTGGACCATCCTTATTCTAATCCCAGGTTTCTTCATTCTTAAGTCTTCATTCTCTTAATGATTAGAAAACTCAAGGACTTACAGAAGACTTTATACCCTCATGGGCCATAAGCAGCCAAGGGTATTTAGCCTGTCTAAGGAACTAGACCATCTCTTTTAATTATTTTTAATTTATCAATCACGTGATACCATATTGGTGTTGTACCATGATAAACACGAGACTTCTTCAAAGAATAAGAAATTTCTCCAGGATAGGTCCTCTACCAAGTAGCAAATTTAACCTAACCTTGGATTTTTCTGCTACCCTTCACTTTACTCCAACCCAAAGGGTTTGAATCCCATGAAGTATGAACTTAAGGACAATCTCATCTGACCTCTTGCCATCTACATCCTTTCTATCTTCCCTCTTCTCAGACTCAACTAATTTCCTTTCCCTTCTGTCATGAGCTATGACCACGTGGTATCCTCCTCTTTCCTTTGGTTTAATGTACTCTCCCCTTCGCTGGATCAATCCTGGTAGAAGAGTTTCAGAGAAATCAACCCGATTGTCAAGGACAGAAAGACCATGGGATGTTTATTGTCCCTCAGCTTCTCCTGCTTTCTTATCTACCCTTTCTTCTACCCTAGGGGCAAGAAGCCAGTAAAGCTGTATTTGCCAGACTTGCTTGACTTTCTGCTAGATGTTTCCAGTGGAAGAAACTATCAGGAAACAGAATGAAGATGCCATTTCCCCAGCCATCTTCTCATGATAGTTTCCATAGCAACAATAGTGGCTTCAAGGTCTACCAGGTTTACTCAATTCCAACCTCCACAGTCTTGGTTGGTTGTGTATGCACTCTAGGTGACACCATTTTGTCTTGTTCTCCTCTGAACCTCCAGGTCTATAGGTTGTAAGTGGTTTAATATAGGTACTGATTCCTGGATAATCCTACCCAATTACTGCCCTCGGTCCTTTGAAGACTTTGAAACTAATTCACTGCATTAAATTAACTTTTCAAGTGGCTTTTATTTGATTAAGCACTAACTGATACAGGAAATATGCCAATCATGTGATCTCTATTACACTTAAACAAAGTCTACCTATTGAAATATTATTTGTGCTTCTTTTCTAACCATGATTGAAAAGCATTTAAGGTAGGTTTCCAGAGTAATATTTATTAAACATCATAACTGCCTAAAGGGAAGTTTCGGCTAGAAGTGGTGGCACATGCCTACAAATCCCAGCACTAACATGAGAGGATCTCAAGTTCAAGGCCAGCCTCAGTAACTAATCAAAGCCCTAAGCAGCTTCATGAGACCCTATCTCAAAATTAAAAAATAAAAATGGCAAGGGATATGGCTCTGTAGTAAGGTGTCCTGGGTTCAAGCCCCAATACAAAAGGGAAAGAAAGAAAAGTTTTACCAATCATTCCACCAGTGCCTAAATGGCATCTAAAGCAAAAAACAAGAAACAGTTATTATGATGCACTTTTGCCATATAGTTCTGCAAATCATGACTTCCAACACTCTTTATAAATTGTCTTTGGGATTAGAAAGGAAAGCCAAGTACATTCTAGACTTTTGTTGTTTTCTCACCCAATTACCCATCCACACTTCAGTCAATGGCCTATTAGTGGATGAAACAGCTCAGTTTTTTACATCTTTACATCTGTGGGCTTGTTTTATCCCAAAGTCAGAAGGTACATGAATAACTGATATTTTCACAGACTTAGAACCATAAAATTGTATAAGTAAAAATTAATAAATAAAAAAAATAAAAGAACAGCATTAGAAATAATCTTTTTTTCTACCTCCTCATTTACGGATAATTATCCGTACCATAACACATTGTTCCTGTCCTGCTTCTTGTTATCAAGTGGTCTATAAACTCCATGAAGGAAGTGTCTGTGATTTTTAATCTTAACATTCTCTGCCTAAATCAGAGCCTGAAACACAGGAAGCACTCAGCAAATGCTGATGAAAGGAGTGGATGAACTAGTGAATGAGTTATGGACTAATGAATTATTAAGACTAAATATCTTGTCCAATAATACATAACTATAAATACACTAATGAGGCAAAAATGAATCAAATCTTTCACCAACTGTGTTCTGAGTGAATATTTTTAGTGTTTCCTCATAAAACAAGTTTAGTCCTTTCGCCTTGAGAGCAATGTGGAGGTGTGGATGAAAGAAGGAGAGATGCTGTTCTCTTCTGTAGGAGAAAGAAAAAGCAAAGGACTCGGTACCTAGTTCCAGATTCAGAAACAACCATAAAGTTCCCCAAGCCAGTTGCAGAACAGGAAACGCAGGCATGCACAGCAAGGCAGCAACAGCCACCCTGAGCGCTGCAAGCTCAGTTTCCACCGTGACCACTCTGTGCCCGTTTGGGGGAAGTATACCAAATTACAGAAAAACTGAACGCTCTGAATCTTTTCCAAGGTAAAGCTAAGTTCAGTGCAAGTCTGCACTATCATTGTTTTCCCCCAGGAAGAGTACATCTCACTTATATGAATCGTGAGTAAAACAAAATACCCAAAACACCGTAAGATGTGAAACTGCTCTTTCACACCTAAATGCTACAGAGACATCACTGATTTTGATGTATAATACTTCATAAAAAATATATTAAAGAGTTTCTCTCACAATTTGTAGCATTTTTAAAGCATAAATATGAAAAAAAACTTAAAGTTATAAGGGCAAACAAATGCTTTTGAAAGATAAATACTACTGAAGTTCTGTTGTCAAATACAACTCTTTGGTTTTTATTTTAAATCCAACCACAAATAACAAAGCACCTTATCTAAGCCCCAAAGCAAAATTGCACACAAGTATGTAACCCAGAAATTTTGGGAGAAAATCAACACATCATAATGCTTATGGGAAGAGCCTGATATGCCACCATTTGGTTCCATATTTCAGTTTCTCCAGCTATGTGAGAAAGTAGAAATACGACATTTGATATTATCACTGACGGTTAATTCTGTGAACATTTTAATATTTTTTAGACATCCCAAGATTTATATTTTTCCCTCTTCAATTGAAAGTGAAAATTTAAATACCAAGTCTTTCCTTTCTTTTGAAAAAATAAATGCTATAATACACCTCCAAGGTTAATCTGTGTCCTTGTACCTCCAAGAAATCCATGGGAAGAATTTTTTTTATGGCTTCCCATATTTAAAATTGCTCAGTCCCTACTCTCTTAGGCACATCATTTTTCAAACAAACTTCCAAGTTTCATCAGAAGAGAGCACTTTACCCCAGATGCAAAGTGAATGAGTGCTAATTTATGATTCATGAATATGTGCCATTCTTCACTGGACAAGCAGACCATATGTTTTAGAGTACAGAGATAATCTTGCAGCAAGCAAGCACTGTTCACATACTGTAAATTTTGGGTTATTCTTTGGTGAACCGTAAGGCAGTTTGTTCTGGAAATTGCATCATGCATGGAGTCCCAGCCCTTCCCCTTTGCCTTGTCATGCATCTACTTCCAAATAAATAATCTGCATTCACAGCCTTGGCTTTCTTATCATCTGTTAATTCTCCACCTATTGTGTTCTGGCTTCTTTCTTCCTTCTCCAAATCATGCTTGGAGGAGGGAGTAGAAGCCTAGTATGGAGTTAATTTTGTCCCAAAATTCAAATGCTGAAGTCCTAACCCCAGAAGCAGTACCTATGAATGTGACCTTATTTGGAACTACAGTCTTTGAAAATAATCAAGGTAAGATGAGATCATTAGGTGATGAGTGCCCTTCTAAATAGACCTGGATACAGAGACGTGCACATACATAGGTAGAACACTGCATGCAAGGTGTAAGGGTTCAGGGTGATGCAATTACAAGCCAAAGGACACCAAAGAACCCAGCAACCCACCAGAATCCAGGAAAGGGGCACGGAACAGATTCTTTCTCACAGTCCTCAAAAGCAACCAACCCCATTGATGCCTTGATTGCAGACATCAAGCCTCCAGAACTGTGAGACAATAGGTTTCTATAATTTAAACCATCAAGTTTGTGATACTTTGTTACAGTCAACATAGGAAATGAAAACAAAGCCTATTCTAGAAGAGAGCAAAACCTGGACTCCATAGCCCATCTTCACTCACTGAAGGTTTTTCCTGGATTTCTATCCTTGTCACCTATGTCTCTAGAAAATCTCAGCTATCCAAGTTCCACGGTCATCTTGTGACCAAGTATTTCCAAAGTCCATGTGTGGCCCTAGCCTCTCTATTTTGACCCAAATATTTATTTCTTACTGCTTAGTCAATATTATCATTATCCTGAAACTACCACAATCAAATTTACCCAAAAACCTGGTGCTGCTTCTGGGTAAATGCTATCCCATCACCTAATAGCATCCCTACCTACCCAAACAAACTAGAAATGCGCATTATATTTAACTTTTCCTTGATCTTCAGGCACATTATCAAGTAATTGTGAAAAATCTCTTGAATCTGTTTCACCCTTTCTGTGCTGTGCGAGTCCAATCCTCATCATTACTTGCTCCACCGCTCTGGGAGTCTTCCAGAGTTTCCATTACCTCCCACCTGCCCTCTACACTTCTCACGTATTAACTACCTTATATTTTTCAATTCAAAATCTGTTTTTCAACTACATATAAAACAAAGGTGAATTTTTTTATTTGTTCAACATAGTCTTACATATTGGAGGGAATCATTGTTACATATTCATGCATGCATGGATATTGACAAGGTAAGTTAAGGCCGATCCTAGTCCAGGATCTCCCCACTTTGTCCACTCGCAGCTCTCATGTCTCCTCTGCTTTACCCCCATGTTCTAGATAGAAATAAGCATATACATATACATTGATTTTTGAAATTTCTGAGTTTCTCTGCCTGCCTGTGTATATAGATGGGCTTCTCATGGGAGTCAAGAGTTCCCAGCTGCATTGATAAGCCCCCTTATCCCTCCCTGCCTCCCTACCTTCTCCCTCCACCTTCATAGTTATGGTTCCCCCAGCTTATGTGAAATTTCAAGTATGTTGTTTATTATTTAATCTTAGCTAACTTTCATCATATATATATATATATATATATATATATATATATATATAATCAATGAATTTCAACTCTGCTTGCTCTTACGGAGAACAATAACATGGCATTTGCAGCCAAATCGATGGAGATGAAAAAATTATGCTGAGTGAAATATCCCAAACTCAAAGACTTAAGGGCCAAGTTCTTCTCATATATGAAAACAAAGGTGACATTTGATGTGAAGTCTTTCAGAATCTGATTTAATACTGAACTTTCAACTTCATCTCCTACCACATAGCATGTATGAATAACCCTAATGTGTACATATATGAAAAGTGCATTCTCTGTACACCTGAAGATACTCAGGTTATGTAACTAATTTTGACCAATTGGCTCTGACATGTTGTCAGAAACACCACTTTCAGGAAGGAGCATTATGAACTCACTAGTAATCTCCTCCTGGCCCAGCAATCGTAGAGTAGACTCCAATTTAATATGGTGTAGGAAGTCCCTGAGACACTGCACAGCAAATGCTCTCTAAAGAGCAAAACTTGTAGCCAACTTTGCATATGGAAGAAATAAACTATGGTTATGTTGAGCAGCTGACGTGGGGGAAGTGTGTACACAAACTTCCTTACACTGTGTTATGTCACCCGAATCCATCAATGAGATTTATGCTGTTAGGCTTTGCTTTGATTCCCTGTTAAGGTATATTGGTTGCCATTTGAAATGTGTGTGTGTGTGTGTGTGTGTGTGTGTGTGTGTGTGTGTGTGTGAGTGACTTTCAGTTTAGTGAAATAATATGTACTTGAGAAGTTTTAAAATTTTAACAATCAAAGAATATTATGCATACTGTAAAATTCAGTTCAATTGCTTCTCCTCCTTGAAAGGTATCCTATGTCTCTATAGGATTCTCAGAGGTGCAGGGAGGGGGATGGGGAGGGGGGAGGTTATACGAAGAACTCATAGGAGACTGGAAATTGGGAAGATGGGGGAACATCCCAGAAACCGATGTCATTCCTCCACAAACTATCCATTTAACGCATGAGTTCTTCTGGGGGAAATTGCAAAAGGTAAAATCCAAGGTGGTTATCCATGATCTGGTTTTTCCCCTCAATAACAAAGTTTATATCCACTGATTGATAATGTTTTGATAATGTTTCTCCCTCAACTGTATTTCTATATTCTTCTAATAATAAAAAAATAAAAACTGAAAAAAAAGAAAGGTATCCTAAATGATGCCTCTTCCTAAATGCTCACCCTGTTTCCTGCCTCTCCTTATCTGACAGCTATTTGTTCATTTCTTTTCCCATAGTCACATATTCTAATTAAATTGTAAGCTCCTTCAGGTCAGGATCTGAACCTGACTCATTTTTTTAAAATCTTCCTCAGCACCTTACACAAAGTACAAGACCCTTGTCTATGCTCAACAAATGTGAATTGAACAAACTCAGTTATAGAAAGAAATAAATTTTTTTTAAAAAAATGCACCATCTCTCTGGAAATCCACAGTGCTCACATTTTGTGTTATGGGCTCATTTTAGAGTGATTGGATGCCTTTTATTGGCTAATGTCTGCCATGTGGTAATGTCTTCATTTGCTGAGTTGATGTTCCAAATCTTACAATTCTTAGTCATAATTATTAGTTTTTCCCCTGAATTTTGTGCTTCATTGAGGTTTTAAAGGATAAAATTAACCTCGCTGCTTTTCCTCCATAAATTTATAATTTCATTGTGATTTCATTGCTATATTGGCTTCCATTTCAGAGGTTGGTCCAAAGTTGAGGTGATTATGTGTCTGTTGTTTTTCCCTTCTCACAAATGCAGTCATTTCCTTGCAATCCAACTTGCTCAACTGCATAGCAATAGATAGCAAGAACATGATGAGGAATTGTCAATATTATTTACTTAGAAAAGATAGATCTGAATGGAAGTGGAACATTTTTTCTACCTTTGTTAAAATTATATCAGAATTTATAAAAACAAAGACTCATTCCCATAATGTTTTTCCCTACCTTGGCATCTGTTTACCTGGACATAAGTCAAAGTTTTCTGGAGAACACAACACTGTAAAATGTGCTTTAACTTCTTAAGGGATATCTTAAGCATAAAATTTGTTTAGCTATTCAACAGTATGGAAATTTAATTATTTAAACTTGAAGTGGAAATGTGTTGCTCAAATTCCATTGAAATTATATGTGATTACATAGATTAAAAATGCATTTGGGAATTTATTACTCCTCAATATTGAGCGAAACTATCACAAACAAATTCATAAACTATGCCACGTAATCATATCTAAGTACATTACAAGTGGAGAAAACCACTCACTCAAGGGGCAGAAAAGCATATTTGGCTGCAAACTTCTTAAGACCCTTTGGTAAAGAAAAAAAATGGAATATTAAGTTTTACTTGACCTCAGTTTGTCCTTTGTAAAGTTACTTAGTAAGAGCTTTCTTTCCTCTGCCTTTGAATTCTTCCTTTCTGACACCCTGACCTTCCCAGCCACCATCCTACATATATCTCTTCCTCAAATTATAAAACCAATTGTGTTCCCCTGGGCCACTAACTCAATAGTTCAGAATCAAGATGACTTTCTTCTAATAACCCCCTTTGCCTTTAATAAAGTCCACGCCTCTACTTGGCTTTAGTAATATCACCCCATTGCTCCAAGTCTCTGCTTTGATTGACTGTTTGGCTAACTAGGTGAGTAGTTTTCTTCCTCCTCTTCCTCCTCCTCCTTCTCCTCTTCTTCTTCCTTCTTCTTCTTCTTCTCCTCCTCCTCCTTCTTCCTAGTACTTCAAAATATTTATTGGTATAGTTGTTATTAGTTCTTTTTAGTTATATATAACATTAAGATTCATTTTGACATAATTATAAAGGCATGGAATATAATTTTCTCTAATTCAGTCCCCAGCCTTTTCCCTTTCCCTCCATTCCTCCCATCCCCTGTTCCCTTCCCTCTACTCTACTCATCTTTCTGCTATTTACTTACAGGTTTGTTTTTAATAAGTGTCTTATGGATAAGCGTAATGGTGAGATTCACTGTAGTATATTCACATCTAAACATAGGAAAGTTAGGTCAGATTCATTCCACTGTTCTTCACTTATCCCATCCCTCCCCCTCAATCCCCTTCCTCTACTCCACTGATCTTCTATTTGGTTGGAAATTTCCCCCTTTTTGTTCTTTGTCGTTTTTCTCCATCATTTTGGACTAGCTTCACATATCAGAGAAAACATTCAACCTTGACTTTCTGGGTGAGCTTTATTTCACTTAACATTGATAGTCTCCAGTTCTATCCATTTACTGTCAAATGCCATAATTTCGTTATTCTTTATAACACTTCTATTCAATTTCTCTGTAGAAGGGCACCTAGGTTGATTCCATAGCTTTGCTAATGTGAATTGTGCTGCTATAAACGTTGATATGGCTGCATTTCTATAGTATGCTGATTTTACATCTTTTGGATCTATACCAAGAAAAGGAATTATGGGTCATATAGTGGATCCATTCCTAGTGTTTTGAGAAATCTCCATATTGATTTCCTGAGTGGTTGCACTGGCTTTCAGTCCTACCAATGATGTATGAGTGAGTGTACCTTTTCCCCATATCCTCACCAACACTTATTATTTGTGTTCTTGGTAATTATCATTCTGCCTGGTCTAAGATAAAAATCTCAATGTAGTTTTGATTTGCATTTCCCTAAATGCTAGAGATGTTGAGTATCTTTTCATAAACTTTTGGCTATTTGTATTTCTTCTTTTGAGAAGTGTCTGTATAGTTCTTTTCCTCATTTGTTAATTGGGTTATTTGTTTTGTTTTGTTTTGGTGTTAAGTTTTTTAGTTCTTTATATATTCTGCATATTAATGACCTATCTGAAGAGCAGGCGGCAAAGATCTTCACCTATTCTTCAGTCTTTCTCTTTATGCTCTTAAGTGCTTCCTTTGCTGTGTAGAACCTAAGTAAGTGGTTTTCAAAGTGTTGTTCCACAAACCAGAAGAATCAGTATCTTCTGGGTACGTAGAGATGCAAATTCTTGGGTTTCACCACAGACCTACTGAATCCAAAGCTCTTGGAGGTACAGTTCATCCATCAAGGATTTCATACTGTGCAGATGCCTTTGATGCATGGTAAATTTGAGATCTATGGGTTAGTTCTCTGCCTTCATTCCCCCTATTTCTAGGTATGTCCTGCTCTCTGCTACCCTATCACCAAGACCTTTAGTAATGGTCACTTGGAAAATATCAAGGTTGCAGAACAGATTTTTTTCTTTATTTCCTTTCAATAAATTTTATTGTATATATTTGAGGTTTACAGCATTATTATGAGACATAAAGAGAATAAAATAGTTACTACAGTGAAGCAAATTAACATATCCACCATCTCACAGTTATTGTGTGTGTGACAAGAGTAGCTAAAATCTACTTATTTAACAAAATAAGTATTCCCTAATACAGAGCAATTTTATTACTACAGTCTTCATGTTGTGCTAGTCACAAAAGTGTGTGACATTAAGGAGAATGAAAAAGTTGAAAAAGGAATTGTCTGCTTTGCTGTGAAACACTCTGAAGTAAGTCTGTAGTAAATGCAGCTGTAAGTGAAAAAAATAATGTTAAGGGAGAGAGTGGTAACCGTACTTGCCCTGCTCAGGACTTTTTCAGAGGGACCTCAATAAAAAAAAATTTTTTAAGAACTTTTTCAGTAGCTAAACTGTTTCCTTTAATTCAACACCACAGAGACCAGACCAATGAATCAGCAACCTCCTTTCCATCCCCTCTGCCTCTCTGAGCTATAGTTCTCTCCTTTCGCCTTTTAGCCTTCCCTCTGCCTTGGTTCATCCTCCTTCACATGTAAGCCTATGACCATCACCACTGTATCTTAAGGGTCTCTGTTAACCATGCAGCCATCCGGCAGACACTACACCTTAAATGAACTCTCATTTATCTACAAGTTTTCATAAAAGGGAATTCACTTTTAAAATCTCAACTTTGTCACTTTGTTTATTCCTTGACACAGGGTGACACACTCCCTTTCCCTTCACAGAAAGGAACTTCTTTCACCAGGTCATCAAGTAGCCACTTAAAAAATCCAGTAGATAAATTTTAGTCTTCACCTTACTTGATCTCTCTGGAGTATAATATTGTTACCCAATCCTCCTTTGAAATGCTTCCCTCTTGTGACTTCCATGATATGAAAAACCTCTGTTTCTCCCTCCTCTCTGTCTTTGGCTATTTCTTCCCAGCATTGTTTTAAGCTCACCTTTCCAACCCTCCATTTAAGTACTGAAGCTCCCCATATTATATCCTCCTCTCTATCCTTTTCACCCTAGTAGGCACTCCTCAAGTGGCCTTGCCATCTTCTACCATCTGTTCTCTGTCTCTCCAGTCTAAATTGCCTGTAGCAAGCGAAGGAAATTATATTCATCTGAAAATGCCATGATATATCATCCTTCCTCTAACACTATATTCAGCCTACAAGTTCCATCTTCCCTTCATTGTGAAACTTGGCCTTTATTTATGTTTATCCTTATTTATCCTTCTCCTTTGACCCCACATCAAATCTGCTAATAAAAGATTTTATTCTCTCTATCCTTACTGTTTCTGCCAGTCTTGGTGTGCATGATCGTTGGCCTGAATTATTACAACAGTCTCATAACTTGTGTCTGTCCCTTCACATGACTAGTACTGATACAACACATAGACGAGAGAAAATCAAACTACGTAAAATTTCTCAATAGTTTCCCATCAAAGACAAAATAGAATCTATCATCTCTTAAGTGCATTCACAATCTTATAATTATCCATTTGCCTTTCTCCCCAAGAAACTCCTTGATCTCTTGGGACCGGATCTTTATTTTTGAAGATCCTCAGCATCTATCACAATGCCTGGCAGGTAGACATTGTCAGTAAATGATTGTTCAACAGACAAGTTACTCAGTTTAAAATGCCGTTCTCACTGCACATGTGGAAAACACCTTCTCATTTTCAACACTCAGCTGAAAGTTTGTCTCTCAGGAGATATTGTTCTGGTTTCCCCAGGCCAAATTAAGGATCCCTTCCCTGGGATTTCATGTGTACCTCAACTGCAGAAGTTAACACATTTTATTGCAACAGTTATTTACACATATGACTCTTTGAGCACCCCTAATTAATACAGCTGGCCAAAAAAAAAAATCAAATAATATAAGAAAAAAAAATTTCTAAACTACATCTTACTAAAGAGTTTCCTGATTCCTGGTGGAGAACAATTAAGAGTTAAATAAATTTCAGTATATGTATCTGTGTGTGTGTGTGCGCATGCTTGCATGCGTGTGCATATATGGATGTGTGTTTATATATATGTATATACACATATATATGTATGCAAATACATATATGTATGTACATATAGGCCAATTTTAATCAACTAAGTATTTCAACTCTTTTTTAAGTGAAATTTAATGGCCATTCAAATGCTGTTACAAATAGGTATCTGAATTGCTGGACACAAATGGCTGTTGAAGCCAGCATTCTGATGACCAAATTGTTAAGAGAAAGAAAGAAAAATGAACTGTGAAGAATTGACTAGTCAGACTAGTCACTTCTTAATCCTTGCTACATATGTTATATGTTTCACAAGCATAGCTGCTTTTCTATATTTGTTTCCAATGAATGGGTGTAAAGGGAAATAAAACTACAACAACCTACCCCTCCAACCTGTTCCTACTTCCATCTTCTTATGGGAAGGGACAGAAATAACATTACAGAATAAAACACTGTCATTAGGGGGAAAAAACTATGTAAGTTTATTCAGCTTTTTATTTAACACGAAGCTGAGCATATTTCCTTTTTCCTAGTAAAGGAGAGAAATATTCATAAATTGAGTAAGAATTAAAGGAGTTTACAATGTCAACTGCATATTAGTCATTGATAAAAAGCTTTCCCATTACCTCATTACTCTTGCCACCAGCACTTTGAAAATGTAACCATACAATTTTTTCATTGATTGGAATTCAATCATTAGCCTATGCAGGTGGCTGTGAAGTTCTGAAAGGACATGTTGAAGGCGTCTTACCAAACAGGATACACATCAAATCACGTACAGATTTCTCTGCTGGCTGGCAGATGTCGGTAAGTTGCCCATTCACTGCAATGCCTGTCCACCCTGAAGGAGCTTACAATTTAGAGGAGAAGCAGATGAGAGGCAAATAAATCAAGCACAAGAGCACTACAGGCTGAGTCAGTCACTTGAACACAGGCAAAGAGGCTGGAATTCCTTGACTCCGGATAAGGACAATCAAGGTTCCTTTCTGACCTTTTCTTCACCAACCACAATGTTGAAAAAGAAATCTGAGTTTCTATTTCAGGCCACTACTTATGCATAGGCACCAGATGATTAGCAGTTGGGAAAATGGAAAAGAGAGAAGGAAAGAAGTGTGAGTGGATGTCAGTGAAAGCTACAAGCAAAGTACAGGGCAGGATGCCAAGGCCTTGGGACTTGCTTTTGACTGACACCAAGCCTGTAATCAGGTCACTTAGCACCTCCAAGCCTCAGGTTTCTTAAACACTTTCAGTGAGGGAACTAGACCAAAGGAGCCTCAAAGGTCCCTTCTCGCTCTAAACATGCACAACATACTAATTACCTGGGTTCTCTGCTTCTCCGTGTCTATTATTCATTAGCATCTCCACGGGAGCAATAAAAGGAAGTGAAATTTAAACCGGCCAATTTTGCAGCTTATCAGCTCTGGGAAAAGGTTTGATGGACCAGGAAGCTGAGGGCTATCTGTTGACTTCAATTACCTACGCATTACCTGCCCACCGCCACACCACAGATAGATAGGACTTTTTCTATTCAAGTTTCTTTTTCAGCATCTATGGAGTTTATTTTCAAAATCCCCCTTTTATGGATCCATTGTCTCATAGGCCATTCTACAACATTTGAATGTTAAATCCTAAGTGCTACAAGACTTCTTAGAATTATCTCAGTTTAAAATTTGTGTTGTGTTCACACAAATCAACTCTTGTTTCTCATCTGAACTATTGAAATTTGGCTGTTAAAAATAGATGGACAATACTGTTAATAACAACAGGGTCACAGGTAATAACCATAGTCTTTTCAAGTTCAATAATCATACCAACAACCAATATTCATATCTCACATAGCACAGGCACTGTGCTAAGACATTATTTTGCTGTCTTTGTCCTTCTTGTGTTGCTGTAACAGAATATTTGAGACTCTGTAACTTACAAAGGACGCAAATGTATTTCTCACAGTTCTGGAGTGGGGGAAGTACAAAATCAAAGCACCATTATCCGGTGAGAACCATCTTGCTATGTCAGTGTGGGGCAAAAGGAGAGTGAGCAAGAGGGTATTATAAACTTCCCATTTATAACAGCATCAATCCCATCCATGGGGGTAGAGTGTCAACATTCTAATCATATCTCACAGGTCCCTTCTCTTAATACTATTTGAATTGCAATTAAATTTCAACATGGATTTTTGTAGAGGATAAATATTCAAATCATAGCAGACATTCATAATTCTATGCTATAGTCCCCTGTACACTTCATGGAAGAAGTTCCATGAAGACAGGGATGCCTGTCCATTTTTTTCCACTGCCAATCTTACCTCTACGGGTTCTAAGAGCAGCACTTACATTATTCGGACACTCAAATCCAAGTGTTTGACTCCAGAGCCCACACTGTTCGCCACCGTACTTGGAGTCATGACTGATAACCATTGTTACATCTTGTGGGGAAAGGTGTGTGAGGGGGGCTCTAGAATCTGCCCCCATCATTCATCACCTTGTCAAGATGACCTTGACAAGTTAGCCAACCATTGGATGCTTCCATTCCTCCTCTACAAAATGGTCATAATACTAGCATTACCTCATGAAGTGGTGGGAATTGATATCTATTGCAGTATAACAACCATACAAAACAATAATTTGAATAACAACCATTTACTTTTGCTGATAAATCTATAATTTGAATAGCACTCGACAGGATAGGCTCATTTCTGCTCCACCCAGCATGAGGAGGGGCAGACCAAGAGAGGGCAGGGTAATCTACATACAAGGCAGCTCACTCTCGTGGCAGCAATTTGGTACCAATTGTGGGCTGAGAGTGGCCTAGGTTCTTCATTGCATAGCCTGGACTTCCTTACAGCATTCAGTCTGGGTTCTAACAGGGAGCATCCATGGAGGGGAAACCAGTAGAAATCACACAGTGTAACTTTTACAACAGTCAAAACAGTCATAAAAGCCCAGTCTGCTTCAAGGGTAAGAGACACAGATTCAGCCTCTTGTTGAGAGAGTGACAAAGGTGTGAAAGTATGTGACAAAAGGGAACAACCTTGTGCTATAGTTTGAATGTGAGGTGTCCCCCTAAAGCTCACCTATGACAATTCAGGGAGGCTGAGGTGAATGGCTGGATTATAAAAGCCTTAACCCAATCATTTTGGGCTGGTAGGGTGTGGCTGGAGGAGGCAGGTCCTTGAGGGTGTACCTTTGGGTATGTGTTCTGTATCTGGTATGGCGTTTCTCTCTCTGCTCTGCTTCCTAAAGTGACACCTTGAGCTCCCTGCTCCCTGGAGCCATGTATGCCTGACACCATGATGTTCTGCCTCTTGAGCCCTGAGGAATGCAGCTGCCTTTCCATGGACTGGGACCTCTGAAAACCATGAGCCCCTAAGTAAACCTTTTCCTCCCAAAATTGTTATGGTTAGGTTGTTCAGTTGCAGCAATGAAAAACCTGACTAAAACACCTTGTAGTCATTTTTGGACTATACAAGCTGCAACAACTTCAGTCCCTGAATCTGGTTTTCCTCAAAGGAATTTGTACCAAACTAAAGAATGAATGGAATGTCCAACTACTCTGTGATTAGGTTAAACTACCCTATCTGATGTCATGGAATAGAAGAGAACTATTTACCCATCAGCCGCATAATGTGTGAAGGTTGATAATGGGATTTCCCGTGCCCCTTTGTAGATAGGTAAGGAATTCCCAGGCACCAGGCAAGGGAAACTAGAAGGAAACCAACTGACATACTAGAAGGGTGGGAACATAAACAGAAAATGGACACTGATCAGCAAAGAAGAAATTAGTATTTATTGGGCCCTGTTACAATAGGTACTTTGCTTATAAACCTACAACCTGTTCTCCTTAGCTTGCCTTTTCACTGACCAAAAGACATATTTTTAACCCAAACCCATCATAAAGTTTGGAAATTTCACAAAGTACCATCTCCTTATTTAATACTCACAGAAATCCTATCAGTCTCATTATTCTAATCCAATAGACTGTCTAAAACTGGTTTCCCTATGGGTGATAGAATGACTTCAGCTGTAAATGAGATAGAAACATTCTCAGAGAAAGTGTTTCTGGTCTAGTATTCAAAGTAGTTTGGCCGGGCTGGCTCAGATCACAAACTCCCCATACACCAATGACTGTATGTAAGGAATGTAACATGCTGATTGGTCCAAGCAAATGGCAGCGCACAGTTTAGATATTTGCACCATTTAAGCTTCTCTAGGTAGTTTGTAGTGAAGTTAAATAGCTCTATGTCACTTCACATCTATTTTTATTTCACTCCAAGAAATAGTCATTTGTTTCTAATATTTTTGCTTCTCCAAATCAATTCCTTATCTGTAACAAAGTATCTCTTCTCATCCACTTCTGTGAAATTCTGAAGCATCAGAAGTAAGGATGTTTTTATAAAATGGTTCCATTTACAAGTAATTCTATAGCAAAGCCCCCGAGGATCATGATGCAATGAAGTTTTAGTATAATATTCTCATGGACACAATAATTCAGCCATTGTAGCCCATATCATGGGATCCTTGGTTTAATGAGAGTTTTGCTGCAGGACATCCAATATCCATCCAGTGCACTTAAGAAAATCAGGTAAAACAGGTGTTTCCTCAATTAACAATTCAGATTTGTGTTACATGAAAAATAAGTGAACCAAAATAGAAGATAGTATTTCTAGCTAAACATACCACTACTCTACATTTCCTGTTTTCCCAAAGACCTTGAATGTATCATTCCATGTACACATTTTTAAAGTAATTAATTGAATGCATGCTTTGCAAAGAAAAATTACAAAAAATAAAATCTTTATTCAAAACAACCTCGCATTAACCAGCATGTGTTTAATCATAAAAATCTGTCAAGCAACAAAGTATAATTTTAGCTTCTAATTTAAAATCAGCAATATGATTAACTAAAGTTTCCAATTATATGAAAACTCTAGCTTAAATATTTTAAAGTAAGTAGTGTCCATGTTTACAAATATTTTTAATCTTATTATTTTTTAAGTTAGCTCACCAGCAGTTTCTCTTAACTTTAGATTCGTACGAAAATGGAATCTATTGGTCATATCCTACTTACAATTCATTATGCATTGCTCTCAGAAGATTAGCATCTATTCCAATACACTAGCCAAGATATTCTCACTATTAAGTAAAATTTGATCCTATTTCCAATTCCCTCATGTAAGCAAATTATGTGAAAACCAGTTCCATGGCTTTTTTCCTAAATATTGTAACTTTGAAAGAAAATCTGAGAGACTGGAGCAATGGCTCCATGGTTAGGGTGCTTGCCCGACATGCGCAAGTACACGAGTTCAAACCCCAGCACCACATACACAACGAAGTCTAGGAGCAACAAAAGCCACATGAAAAACTAAATAAAAATTGTTTCTCTCTTTCTCTCCCACTTTCTCTCTCTCTGTG
Source organism: Aplodontia rufa (assembly GCA_004027875.1). Classification (NCBI taxonomy): domain Eukaryota; kingdom Metazoa; phylum Chordata; class Mammalia; order Rodentia; family Aplodontiidae; genus Aplodontia; species Aplodontia rufa. Next base: position 10,715 of record PVKS010000627.1, on the reverse strand, counting down.
TCCATCTCTAAGAAAAAATAAAATCTGAATTGTATGTGGAGTCCTTAATAGTTTATATGAAAATATTTCAAAGTATCTTTGAAATTTCAAAGTATCTTTGTAGACCTGAGAAGGTCTACAAAAGAAAAATAAAACACATCACAGTAGCTGGAGAAAGACCAGGCTAAGCATATCACCACCTGCACATAATTTGCTCTGGTCTCCATGCGCCCTGCCAGCTTACTTTGTGACTTTAATAAACCCAATCTGGGACCCAAATCAAAATGTGCCAATTTTCCTTATTTATACAAATCTATTAACTTCAATGGTAGATTAGTTTATGACTCAGGTGACTAATTGATCACCCAAACCAGTATACTTTTAAGAATAAAAGGGAGTGTTTTTAAAAATTAAGCCTGCTGAACAGATACAAAACTGGAACTTTCCTGAGTCAACTGGGACCTAGGTTCACCCTACTTATACACAACAATGACTTGTTCTAAGAGAAGTTAAGATCAGAATGAGAGTTTTTCACTTGAAATTTTACAAAATTTACATCGACTTTTATTAAATTATACTTTCCTTTTATTAAAAATTCTGCAATCTTGTTGGCATAAGGTCTCAGGCTTGCACTTGACATGTTTAGCTTCCTCATAAAGCTACCATAGATTCTCCCTGGTTTCTGATACACTTACCAGATTACTGGTAAAACAGCTGACAAATATAATCACATAGGCAGAAAGTCTGGACAGAGAATAATCATAGCCCAACCTTTCTGAGTGCACTGTAATATCATGTCCTAAACCCTTGAGAATTGCAGTGTGTCTGTCTATGATGGGATGCTTGGACTTTTACTGGCATCTCCTTGAACTAAATTCTCTGCCCCAGTGTTGCTCAGAGTTACCTACTTCTGCCTGAGCCCCAGTGGGCTCAGAGTTCCCTCATCTGCGAGGCTTATAGTGGGCTATATACTTACACTGGAGTTCTCTGATGACTGGGTTGTTGTTGTTAAATTACATGAACCGCTCCAAAGGAATCAGATCTTGGGATAGCTCCAAAGGCAGGTTATTTTCCTTTCATTCCCAATTGAGTCAGAAAAATTTATTCATTTACTAGTCAGAAAATAAACTTGATGCATGTTCCTCAGGAGATCCATGTGCTGTACCTTTTTATGGCAAAATGCCACATGTACATCAGAAAGGAATACTATGTCACGTGGCCACAGCCACAGCTGCGTGAGCCACAATTCACTCAGAGCTTGTAAGGTATGCAAGGCTGAGTCCAGCAACTACTGCAGAAAACAGGCCCAGAGGGAAATGCTTCCATGTTCCAGGTCCTGCCTCGCCTTCCGCCTTCACTGACACACTGAGGGCACTGGGCTGCTGAGACTGACTTTCCGTAGCAGGAGTTGGAGGAGACTGGAGACATAGACAGAATGTTCATGACATTCCGCCTGCCTTTAAGCTCCCAGTCCACAATCCCTGGGTCCTCTGCCACAGTCACTACCAGCTCATCCCCACGTCCTCCCCAGTCTTCCTACCGGTTTTAAGTGTACACGACATAGTCCCCTTCCTGACTAAAACTGGGTAAGGACACGGTATTCTTTGTTCAACCATGACCATTTCCACTGAGGAAATTGTTGAATTTCTTGGTGACCAGCCTTCTGTTGTCCAAAACACAAATACATCACTTAGCTGCTTTAGCAGAATGGAAATTTCCCCTCAGAGTAAATCAAGCATGGACCTAATATATATTTTTTAGTTTCAAACTAGTTCTGAACATCTGATGTCGCCAATAATGTATATGCTTTGAATCATTGAGGGTCCAGGAATTAGTTAAATGACACTGAAGGAAAATGTTGGCAATTAAAGTATTAAGGGAATTAAGATTTCATTCCTCTTACTGGAAAAAAATCACCATTATTCGAAGCTTACCAAAAAAAAGACTTTTTATGGGCATATTTTAGCCTACCATGCTGTAATCAAGCATTTTTATGGATCCCATTTATATTAATAAGGCAGTAAAGGAAGAAGCTTCAGATAAAAACCTCAGTCTCCAAAGCCTGAGAACCAACGACAAGACGAAAGAGAAACCAACGTCACCTGATTTTGCCAGTTAGATTGGATTCATCCTATTGTCAAATTTTGTTTGCTTTTTCTCTGGTCAATGTACACACTGACCAGTCTCAAAAAGTAGGCGTCCATGGCCCACCATGCGAAAGCTCTTAACATATCCACAGCTGGCCCTGAAATATATTTTCAAGAAATTAAATCTGCCAACCCCCATTGGAGTTTTTCTTTAGAAAAGTGCACTTTTATTAGCACCTTACTCCCTATTGTGGCTAAAAATGTTCAGTGTGGTCTCATGGGGGGGAGAGTAAGCATTCCCCAGGGCCTCGGTAGATGGAGAAATTGAGTTTCTGGCCAGGAAGAGAAAAAGGAAAGTCTGAAATGTTTGGAGCTTCTGATGCAATCTTCAGTGGTGTATTTCACTTAGACAAAGCTTTTGTCATAAGTAGCTTGTGTGCTTGAGTATGATGTCTGTGGCTGGATTGAAATTGGCTGAATAATGTATGCCATTTGCTTTTCTGGAAAGTTCCTTTTCTAAATAAATAAATAAAGTAATGCAAGAGAAGCTGGGAATTGAGGTAAGTGTCAGTAGTATGAGGAGGAGGAAAGTTATTTTTCTGTATTGGAAGCTAATAAAGTGTATCTAAGAGGAAGGGTCTTCACATAGAAGGGCAGGGCTCAAATAGGTGAATATTGTCAGTATTTTCAATGAAACCAATTGGCTAAGAGAAGCTGTCAAATAGGTGTGAAATGAGCTAAAATTACGAGTGATACACTTTCTTTTAAGGTACTTTGGCTTTGTTCCTTACAGTGCCTTGCAGCAAAAAATTTAATTTAAATGCTGAAAATGGAATGCAGCTATATTGATTTAAATTCACTAAGCAAGTCTTAGAATCTATTTCCTGTTTCCTGCATAAGTGCAGAGTGTGTGTGAGTCTATGTATGTGTTTGCATGAGTGCAGTCAGCTTTTCTACTATTTATGAGTGAGTCACAGTTTATTAGAACCCACCACGATGTATATTAGCATAAAACACATAACTTGAATTGTCAGTTTATAAAATTTTCAGAATGTATGATTATAGTTCTGTTCTTATTGTAAATTTTTACATAGCTCTGATGATTTATCCTACCTGGCAAAACACAGGGCTCATATTAGACCCTGGTGGTTATTTGTTGGGGTTTTTCATGTCTGTGCTTATATGGTTGGACTGTATTTTTTTCTTTTTTGGTTACCATTTTATCACATAGATTTTTTCCCCTAGAATCTATGCCAAAAGCAGGTTATAGACAAAAGAATGGATGGAAGAATATGCAAAAATGCACATGACAGGGGCTGGAGCAGTGGCTCAGTGGTTACAGTGCTTGCCTGGCATGCATGAGGATATGGGTTCAAACCCCAGCACCATGCGCACCAGGATGTGTTGGATTATGAAAGCCATATGAAGAACTAAATAAAATTGATTCTGTCTTTCTCTCTCACTGTCCCTCTCTCTCTTTAAAAAAAAAATGCACGTGATAATTCAGCTGATACCGATTCATAGATAACTCACCATAAGCTATGACTAAAAATATTTGAAATGTTTACGGGCTGAATAATATATATGTTTGACATATTAAAGGAGACTTCTATCAGCTGCTCAGTAACCATTCCAGAAAAATGCCTTAAAAGAACTGAAGCAAAATCACAGCCCCTCATCTGCAGTGCTGTTTCTAATTTGAAGGCAAATTCATCTCTGACATACAGCAGATTCTGTGCAGGTGGAAGCAAGCCCCTCTCTGCTCCTCTCTCTGCCAGTCAAATTATGTCATCAGTGAAGGATCACTGGTTTTTAATGATACGGTGGCCTCCATACTGAGAAGCAGTCCTAGCAGAGCAGTATGCATAGCCAATAAAATGGCTGTCACCAAATTACAATTGACACTTAACATCACTAAATCTGCAGTGTAATTCCTTGTGACAGTTGTGTAGGTATATTAGAAGAAAATAATTTACTTCAAACCCAGCATGTTAGACACATTTTCCTGAGCGTAATTCATGTCACATTTACAGTAGCCAAAGCAAGCAGTCTCGAGGCAACCTTAATCGGGGAAGAGATCATAGATACTAACATGTTCATTGAAGTATGATTATTTATGCATGCAATAAACAAAGCTAGAGCAGTTGTTCATTGTAGGTTTTAATTGTTATTGGGGGTTTTAATTGTTATTGGGTTTTAAATGAATATTAGCCTCTTTTGCTGTAGGGAATAAGTAAAACTATTTTTTAAAAGCCACATTTTATATAGAAAACAGGCATTGGTAAAGTCTTTTTTTTTTTTCAGAATAAAATGGACAATTGTGTGGCCTCACCCCTACTCCAGGTCCATGTTATGTTTGCAGTTAAAATTCAGTGTCAGTTGATTACCATATGACAAATGCAGGGACATCCAACTTCCAAAATTCGAGTAAACTGGAAAAAAAAAATAGTCACAGCATTTCCCTTCTCTCCACCTAATAACACTGGAGAACAAAGGTTTGAGAAGTAGACAGTTACTTTTGGAATACTATTTGGATACATTCACCCAGAGCAGATCTGCAGAAAGATCCTTCCCTGGCCTTATAAGCATATATAAATATGTGACAAGAGTTAAAGGTCTCTGCTCTTCAGAATGAAGTGGTTTGAATGTCTGGTGAAATGGGACTGCAAAAAATTCATTCCAACTTTGTCTCTAGGCAATTCACCTTTGGCCCAGTGATGATATGAGTCTTTCTGCTGATGGGGGAGATATAATAAGTCAGCTCAGGCAGTCCTGAGAAGGCAGGGGCCTATTTGTTAGCAGAATGAGGCAGGTGTACTCTTCTATGGGAGATTAGCTCATCCCAGCATGATAATTACCTCACAGGAAGCCCTCAAGGTTACACATCAAGTGCACGAGCTGCAGATCCAGTCCTGGAAATGGGCATGCCTGTATCGTTAAGTAGTCTTAATTTAGAAACTCCAAATTTAAAAACACAAATCAGTGAGTGATAATTTCCCTGTCCTTTCATTAAGACATTAAAACGTCTCCAGCAAGTGCGAGCTCACGAAAGAACCACAGGCTCGATTAGAGCTCAGCTGTGGAGGCCAGGGAATTAACCTCTGTCTGCGTCTCCTCGTTGATTTTCTTATCAAAGTGGGAAACTGCAAACAAGAAGCAAGAGAATCCACATTCGGATGGCTGAGGTCCTTCAGGCCGTGTGTGCCATTTGTTTGATCCGATCGATAGTTTGGAGAATAATTTTGAGTGAACTGTGGGTTTTCCAAGCTAGAATCACAGTGTTGGAGCTATGTCAACAAAGAGCAAAAGGGGGAAATGGCGGTTAGGGTGATTCGGGTCATTTGGATGAAGTTTAGGAACACAGATTGCTCTTCCTACACCATCATGACATGGAGGCAGCTGTGTCTCGAGTGGCTGTATGCTTTACCCAGCTAAACAGAGCTGTGACACCGCTGCGAGCTGTGGGCAAAAGCTAGAACCTCTTTGGTTTTCTAGGTCAGTGAGGATGACCTGTGGAATTCTTCAGTGTCACTGGTCCCTGGAGCACTCCTGACAGCACAGGCAGGAAAGGCAGCGACCATCTGACTGCCTGACCTGGGCTGCCAGAGTTTATCATTCAGGCAGCAGGTTGTGGAGGGAGCACCCAGATCAGGGGCAAAAATAGAAGCTGGAGAGCAGCAGGAGGAATATGATTAGGCGCCAATGCGTTTCACCAATTCTTCAATTAGAGATACAGCAAAGACGTTCCTAAGGATTTCTTAAGCAGAGGCACAAATATATCAGAGCTTTACTGCAAGTGAACATTAAATTCTTAAGATAAAGACAAAGTATTTCACACACAAATACTAGAGCTTTCTAGCAACATGAATATTAGTATAATAATCTTGAAAATAATCAGAAATGAAAAGACTTTTAACTTTTCCTGTTAATAAAATGTTTTAGTTTTGTATGTAATATCTTTCCATGGGAAATATCTATCAGTTTTATACTCAGTAATGACATTAAATGGATCACGTATAGAGGCCAAAACAAATACTGTTGTTTCTCATATGGTTTAAGATATATTCAGTGACAAGAACGAATATTATGACAACCTCATGGAGTGAATTTGGACCACCCGCATGGAGGAGCCTTGTGAAAAACACGTCCTTTCCTAAGACTTAACCTGCCTTAGGGACACTCTGCCAGGACAGGTAAGATTTCCAATGTAGAGGTCCCTTCTCCTTGTTGAGAGGATCTTGTACCAACCCCCACACTTCTGCATGCCTCATAATAGCCATTGCAAGAAATGTCTCAAAAACACAAAAACTCCTTTGGCAGCAGAAGCCATCTACACAAATTCCCCAAAAACTATTCACTCACTGCTGATGTCAGGAAGCAGCATGAAATCCTGAACACACTTATCAGAAAGTAACTTAATCTCTGTTTTCAAAACATGCAGTTGTGATTTCTTATATGGATTTAACATAGAAAAATACCTCTATCCAGAGAGATAGTTTAACTGAAGGCTGTAGGCTTCTAATCTCTTAGTGTTCAGATCCTTCCAAACCAGGTCAAATCATTCCAATTGCCAAAACAAGTCTGATTTGTCACAGAACATATGGCTTGTTGCCTCTTTATTAAGAACAGCTGATTGGAAGAAATTATTTTTCCAGATTACCAAATTTAGAATAATTCTGTTAAAAATGACTTGAAAGATTTCTTTTAGAAATGGTCTTTGCTATATATAATGGTTTTCATCTGCTATAGGGAAGAGAGTTGAATACCCTCCCCCCCCAACCACTCCCCACACACACTATAATCACGCATTCACACACAAATACACCCTGGGTTCTTTTACTGTTTACACGACCTATCTTCACCCAACCCTCGCCCTGAGAAAATATGGTTTCACTCCCAGGCCTTGTTAAGGCTTTCCATCACAGTAACACTCAGTCTCAATTTTTAAAATGAACACGTCTTTTTGAAATTACATGTTGAATATCAAACAAAGGCCATTTTAATGTTTTCAAGGCCAGAGCAATATCATGGATAAGTCTGAAAAGGATGAAAGTCAAATCATGAACTGTGTATGGCTTTGATAACCAAATAATTTCAGTGATTAAGACAGAGAAGTGTGCTCTGGAATCACATTTGCACGATAAGAAGCACCACTTATTTGGGGGGTTCTTTTTCATTGACATAAGACATCAGAACAGAAAAAGAGAAAATGTTCATTATAAAAACAGCCCTTCTTTATGCTTCAGAATAATTTTTCAAATAAAGAGCACAGAGAAATTCCAATTCCACATGAAAAAACTATTCTATATTTTACAAGAACACAATTATATTATAAACTAAATCTTAATTTACAACCACCGATGGAAACATGACATCAATTGATCTTTAATACATTACATTTTTGTTCCTAGAACAAGATCTGGGGAGAATTACTTTCACTACGTGTCTGGATATTTTAACTTTATAAAATGATCGTATAAAATGAACAAGTTATCCCCTTGAGTTCAAAGCATTATCAGCAAAAGAGGCAACAATTTTTTCATTATCTATATTCTCCTTTAATCCTATGTCATTTATCAGATGACTTTTATTTGAACAAATTCAGAATTCAAACATCTATATTTGTAGTATTGTTGCATTTAATTTTACTGAAACGCAACATAATACTATATTATTTAAAACACTTATTTTCTGAAAGAGATTAAAAACAATTTTAACATCAATATTTATCCTTGATATAAGCAAAGCATTTTCTTGAATAATTTAAAATACTCAAACAGAATATTAAATTTACCCAAGTCACTCATTATAAGATTCTAGATTTTATCATAAATTAACTTCACATAGTTATAAATAGCAGTTTCAAAGAAATTTACCTCATCCTTATAAAAGCTCTTATGATTAAAGCTTTAGTTATCTGTTACTATAGATCAAACTATCTCCAAAATTTTGCCACTTATCATTTTATTATTTTTATATTTGTGGATCAGAAATTAGAATAGGACTCCTATTGGTCTTCTGCTTCAGGTGTCAAGTGGAGTCACTTGGTAGTATTCAGCCTGAAGCTAAACTGATCTGATTCCTCTTCCACAGACATAGAGCCTGGGATGGGATGGCTAACATAGATGGGGACTGACATAGTTGACATAGTTTGTCTCTCTCATTGCTGTCTTGGGCCCCCTTGTAGCCAGGAAGTCTCAGTATGGCCACATTTCCTTTTCCTGTTCTTTTTTCTGAGAGAGGGGGGGGGGGTTGTGGAGAGGTTGCTCAGGGGTTAGAGTGCTCACCTGGCAAGCTCAAGGACCCAGATCTTAGATTAAAACACCAGCGCCACATACACAACCAAGTGTTAGAGAAACAAAGTCCAGATGAAATAAATAAATAATTGAGTCTCTCTCTCTCTCTCTCTCTCTCTCTCTCCTCCTTCTCTCCCTCAATCTCTAGTTGAAGCAAAGATTGAGGGAGAGAGAGAGGGAGAGAGTCAGTTTTGTTTATTTTTTCATCTGGTTTTTGTTTATCCAATGTCCCAATCAAAAGACACATATTAGCGACTGGATCAAAAAACAAAATCCAACAATACGGTGCTTACAGGAAACTCATCTCACAGCCAAAGATAGCCACTGGTTGAAAATGAAGGGTTGGGGAAAGAACCTATAAAGCTATGGCCCAAGAAACCTGGTATTGTGAAACATATATCTGATAAAGTAGATTTCAACCAAAAAGTTAGTCAGAAGAGACAAAGAAGACCACTACATCCTAGTAAAGGAAACACTACATCAAGAAGATATAACCATAGTAAACATCTATTCCTCAAAATCCAATGCTCCCAAATACATGGAAAAAATACTCTATGACATTAAACCACTTATAGACCTCAACACAATAATATTGGGGGACTTTAAAACACCTTTACCACCAATAGACACATCATCAAGGCCAAAAAACATCAATAAAGATGTCTTCACTCTAAACAATTCTATAAATCAAATAGACTTTAGACTTAACAGACATTTATAGGTATCCATCCCAAATCAGCTGAGTTTACCTTATTCTCAGCAACACAAGGATCCTTCTTCAAAATAGATCATATCCTAGTCCATTAGCAAGTACAAAAAATACTTGCCATAATGCCTTGTATCCTATCAGATCATAATGGTATGATCCTAGCAACAAACAACAAGAAAATAACAGAAAATACATAAATGCATGGACATTGATTAATACCCTCTTAAATGAAGAATGAATCAAAGAAGATATGAGAGCAAAACTCAAGAAAATCTTGGAAATGAATGAGAGTGAAGACACAAAATATAGAAATCTTTGGGACAGTGTGAAAGCATTCTTAAGAGGTAAATTTACAGCACTAAGTGCACGCATCTAAAATCAGGAGAGAACCCAAACAAATAAGCTTATGATCCACCTCAAATTCCTACAACAAAAAAGAACAATCAAATCCCAAAAACAGAAGATAGGAAATAAACAAGTTCAGAACCAAAAATCAATGATATTAAGAATTTTTTAAAAATACAAAGAATCAACAAAATAAAGAGTTGATTCTTTGAAAAAAACAAATAAAACTGAAAGACTCCTAGACAACCTCACCAAAAGAAAGAATGAAATGAAATAGATCAACAAAATCAGATAGGAAAGAGAGATCACCACTGACCATCTGAAATCTAAAGGATTTTCAGAACCTATTTTGAAAAACTATACCCCTTCATGTTGAATAATCTGGAGGACATGGACAAATTCCTAGCCACATAGAACATTCCCAATATTGAAAACCTAAACAGACCAATATCAAGTAGCAAAATTGAAACAGCAATTAAAAGCCTTCCAAAAAAGAAAAGCCCAGGACCTAAGAGATTCTTAGATGAGTTCCACCTGACCTTTACAGAAGAATGAATACCTCTCCTTAATAAGTTATTCCATGAAATTAAAACTGATGGAACCCTCCCAAATACTTTATGAGGCAACCATAACCCTGATATCAAAACCCAACAAAGACACAGCAAGAAAACTACCAACCAATATCCCTGATGAACATAGGCATAAAAATCCTTAACAAAATTCTAGCAAACTGCATCCAAAAACACATCAAAAAATAATACATCACAATCATGTGGGCTTCATTCCAAGGATGGAAGGTTGGTTCAACATATACAATTCATTACATGTGATTCATCATTTAAACGGATAAGATAAAAATCACATGATCATCTCAATTGATGCAGAAAAGGCCTTTAACAAAATCCAACACCATTTACGCTCAAAACTCTGGAGAAGACAGGGTCAAAGAACTTACCTTAATTTTTAAGGCCCATTTTTGACAAACCCACAGACAACATTATACTCAATGGACAAAACCTGAAAACATTCCCACTACACTCAGGAAAAAGACAAGGCTGTCTTACTCTCACCACTTTTATTCAATATTGTCCTCAATACTCTAGCCAGAACAATCAGACAAGAGAAGGAAATTAAAGAAATTCAAACAGGAAAAGAGTAAGTTAAACTGTCTCAATTTTCTGATGTGTTCCTATACCTAGAAGACCAAAAAAAAACTTTATCAGAAGACTTCTAGAGCTTATAAATGGATTTAGTAAAGTGCCTGGATACAAGATCAACACCCATAAATCAATAGCTTTC